>PPKU02000024.1:0-149295 GCA_003706265.2 Nakazawaea holstii | reverse complement strand
TTGTAAACGTAATTGTTCCTTCTTCTTGGCATTCAATTCTCTCTTTTGTTCTAAAGTAAGATTTGGATCCATTTCATGATCAGGTTCTTCTTCACTATCTTCATCATCAATGATTTCATCATCATCATCTTCTTTATCAAAGTCGGCAAAATCATCTTCATCATCATCATCATCACCAGCAGCAGCAGCAGCACCATTCTCGTCTTCTAAATCTTCAAAATCACCATATACTTCTTCATCGTCATCACCACCTTCGGCGCTTTCACCCTTGAGCTTTGGAGCAGAGTAAAATCTGGATTTTATAGAATCAAATATATTTGTACCAATCCATTTTTTTTTCAATTCTTCAATTTTGTAAAAAGGTTGGAAATGATCTAAATCTTCAGCTTTATCCTTGCTGTCATTTCTCTTTTTGAAAAAATCTTCCTCCTGTTCTATATCTTCTTCTTCTTCTTCATCATTATCTTGATTTTCTTCATTTCTCCATCTCTTGACAACATCCTCTGGTTCAATGTTATTCAAATAAATCAATTTATTGATATCCCATCTCTTCTTGGTTTGATTCATCGATTTCAATTTAGAACCCATTGATTGCCAATTCGAGTGTTCCTGGTCATCGTCATCGTCACCCAACTCTGAATCGGAAACAAATTCTAAATTTTCATCATCGTTGTCAAATTCAACTTCTTCATATTTCGTTGATTTATCAATGGAGAAATCTTCATCATCTTCATCATAATTATCCTCTTCTTCATCATCATCGGATAACATTTCATTGGCTTCCGATTCAGTGACTGGTGTACCATAAACTCTTGGTTTTCTTAATTGCTTTCTACCAGTGTTTTCTTCAATTTCCAATTCATCTAACAAACCCTCTTGTTCAACATCATCATTATCAAGTTCTTCCACTTCATTGACCTTGGCAGAATTGGAGAATAATTGTAATCCACTTGCATTTTGCTTCACATGGGATGTAGAAAGTTTTTGTAAATCAACAACCATTTTTTCTCCTAAACCTCTCAATTCATTTTCTCCTTCAGCAGCATTAAAACTCTCTTTATTTCCGATATCAATATAGACAGCATCCTTATCCATCAACACACCATGGACATCGGACATTGGAGCATAAATGATTTTTTGTCTGTCTTCCAATCTCTTTCTTGCTCTTCTAATCTTTGGAACTTCTTCACCATTCTCTAAAGCCAGTTTTTGTTGTTCTCTTTCAATTTCTTCAATTTTTTGTTCATAGTAAGGAGTTGGACATGGATCAGGTAATTTTTCCACGCTCAGTACCGTTAAATCTCCCATACCTGGAATATGAACTCTGGCATTTGTACTTGGTAATGAGGTACCATGCAAATATCCATAAAGGGCAATTTTCCTATCACATTTTGGGTTTTCTTCAATTAAAGTTGGATGTGTTAAGTCGGTAACTCTATCTGTTAACAAGTATGGATGTTCGTTTCTCCATTTCAAAGGTCTAAATTTCATCACACTTAAGAATCTGGTCAAATTTAAAATCTCTCTATCTGGGTATCTACCATTAATGACACCTGAAAGGTAAAACAATTTAGCACCTTGATAAACTTCGGTCCAGAATCTATGCTTCAATCTCTTTTTAGACGCTCTTAAAGTGGAAGGTGACGTGAATAAATCCAAATGAGTGGCAACACCCAAGACCCTTGGCATACCATGATGTTGTGCAATATTCAAAAATTCCATAGTTTCCATCTCCAAACCAAAATTACCATCCATCATCAACAACACCAAGTCAGCAATCTTGGCAATGTCAACCATCGAGTTCAAATCATTTGAAACTTCAATGATCGTTAATCTCCTTCTCTTACCACTAACAATGGTAATAGGCCCCTTCACCTCGGTCAACGAGGTCTTTGTCAATCTCCTCACCAACGACTTTATCAAGGTTGTCTTTCCCGTCCCTGGAGGCCCCACTACAGCTACTATCACTGGAGGTGGATCATCGTCAGGGGTACGATCAACCATAGGAACATGCAATTTCTTTTCTGTCATCTCACTTGTTCTCTTGGCCATCTTCTGCAATTTCCCCGGCGCAGAAACGGCAAAGGCCTTAGCATTGTGGCCCTGAGAATGAAGCTTCTTCTTCGCAGTGGTCTTGTTCTGCTTAGCAGCTCTATGTTCCTTGTTCGACTGTTTAGAATCCATATTGCCCCTTTGTTCTCTGCTTCTCCTTCTCTTCTGATTAACAAAACGTAAAAAAAAAAATTTTTTTCTTTGGGAAAAAAAATTTTGGCTGGAAAAGAGAGAAGGATGAGATAGCCCCAGTTTCTGAGCACCGTTGTTGAGATACACAGACAATGGGTAGAGAGTATGATATATACAGCAGGAGAAAGCTTTGATCAAATACATACTGTTATAATGTTTTATAATGGGGATTGCAGTCTGGGAATATACAAAAGAAAGTCGTGATCACCAAGTTTTATCGGAGAATGTGAAGAACTAGATGTAGAAGATAAATAGATTTATACACCACAGATCGTTGTACAACATGGCACTTGAAAGACTAGTCATTCGGTTATAATTTCGTGTTTGATATTAGCAGAGCACAGATCGGTGATCTGCTCTGCTCCGAGTATCTGATCAACTGTCGGTATGTCTCTGCCGGTATCCCAATAGACTAAGCAAAACCAATTAGGTCCCGCCTCCACCAAATACAGGCAAAGGACCAAACTGGAAACGTAACCAAAAACAAAAAGCACCAAAAAAAAAAAAAAGAATCAGAAGACAGAGAAAACAATCGAGATTTTAGTAGAGCACCCTTGACATTCTCATTCTAATTCCATATATACACACAGAGGTTGAAGGTCTTATTGATGGATGTTGATCTCATCACTTATATATAATGGCACCACTAATAACTCTTAGGCTTCAGCGATATATAAGACGATGGAGGAAACTTATTATAATTGCATCTTTTACTACATTTTTGATCTTTGTATTTCTCAATCTAGCATCAACTAACAATCATATTTCCTATAACAAAAATAACAAGTCATCATCTGGGAACAAGCATAACATACGATTCATTGACACACTATCGGAAGATGATAAGGAGAATGTTTTAAAACCGGGGAAATATATGAAAAACGATGAATTTTTCAATATTGATGAGAACCCAGATGAGGTTAATATTGATCTTGGGGTGTTGTCAAAGTTGAATTTCCAAAAATACAAAAAAGAGTTGAGAGCTTTCCAAACCAAGTATAATTACTTGAAATATGACGAAGATTCGATAAAGAAATTTTTCAAGCAAAATCCACCAAATTATTTGAACCATGATGAACAAGTGATTAATCTTGAACGTCAAAAATTCTATACAAAGATATTCGAGTCCATCTTGGAAAATAAGCCAGCGAAAGTTTCACCTCTTAAAAAATATCAGTCAAAATTGACCAAGATTAAAGATTATGCTATGCAACTGTATTATGAAAGATTTCTGACAGAGCCAACATTGGATGAAGTATTTTTGGCGACTCATGGCTTGATAGTGAGTGATCGTGATGCCAAGTTGATGAAGGCTAAGCATACTTCATTCTTGGAAAACTTGAAACAATATGATGATTTTGATTTGAAGTTCGGTAATAAAGATCAAAATGGTATAGTTTATGTTGGAGGTGGTAAATTCACCTTTTTGGCAATGTTGTCGATCATTTCATTGAGAGAAACAGGATCCAATTTACCAGTGGAAGTGTTGATACCGAATAATATTGAACATGAACCGGAATTTTGTGATATTCATTTCCCCAAATTAAATGCCAAATGTATATTGCTATCACAATTCTTAACTCCGGAATTGAGCTCCAAGATTGAAATTGCTGGTTATCAATACAAATCGATTGCCTTGATGATATCGAGTTTTGAAAATGTCTTGCTCTTGGATAGTGACTCATTTGTCATTAGAAACCCAGATGAAATCTTTGTCACTGAACCATTTTCGACAACTGGTATGGTTGTCTGGCCAGATTATTGGAGAAGAGTCACGCATCCAGCGTATTATGACATTGCTGATTTACCATTGGAAAATCGGAGAAGTCGTTACGGTATTGATAAATATACATTCAAAGAAGAACAAATGTCCAATTCATGGTTTGGTAATAAGGCTAAATCTTCGATCCCATTACATGATAGGAAACGAGCCATACCAGAACCATCGTCGGAAACTGGACAATTACTCATCAATAAAAAGACTCATCTCCATACTATTTTGTTGAGTTTGTATTATAACTATTACGGTCCAGATTATTACTATCCTTTATTTAGTCAGGGTACTCAGGGAGAAGGAGATAAGGAGACATTCATAGCAGCTGCAAATGCCCTTGGTGAAGATTTTTATCAGATCAATAAGAGAGTGGAAGCATGTGGTTATTGGGAACTGGATACATTCACTGGAACTGGTATGTTTCAATTTGATCCTGTAACTGATTATTTGAATTTGCAAAAATTTCTCAAGTCAAAGGCAAATAGAGATGAATCCGGTTTAGAATATAATCCATTACAATTACCTAATTTCTTCACAAAGTCAAATTCCAAGATGCTTTTCTTACATAACAATTATCCAAAGATTGATCCATATAGGTTGATAAAAGATGGGAATTTGATTGAAAAAAACGACCAAAACAAAATAACCAAGATGATTAGATTGTTTGGTCCTGTGGATATGAATAATATCGGTAAAGATTTGGAGTTAATTATATGGAAATATGTCTCATTTTACCTATGTGACATGAAAATCTATGTGAGAGCATGGGATATTGAATTGTATAATACAGAGATGAACAGAAACGATGTGTGTCATTTCATCTCTAGACATTTGAATTTCTTGGAGAAATATCAGGAGAATGCTGTGTTTACATAGGATAGAATCTCAAACATTTAAAAGTATGTGTACGTAGTCTATATATAGTACCACTTATCATCATCATCATCTTCCCAGTCGGAAAAAAAAATGCAAAGAAAAACAAAAACAAACAACAAAAAAAGTGTGTAAGGTGTAAAACAAGAGAGTAGTAGTAGTCAACATAAAAGAATGACAACCACTAACGATGTACACGAAGTATATGCCAAGATAGAGCAGGATGGATATGACCTCAACAATATAACCCCACAAGAGCTGCTTCTACTACTAGACGATCAAGTGAATAATTTGCTTTATATATCTGAACGTACTGATACAATAGATTTGAATAAATTGGCGATACCCAATACCAACGAAGAAGATCTTGGTATTAATTTGAGAGCTGACAACAAGTTCAAGTACAATTTCGAAGATGATTACAACCCGGGTTACGACAGAAGGAGGACGTTGATCAAGAGGTTTTATTTAAAGCAATCACCATCCTTGACAACGTTTCAATATTTGGAAAGAATTTTCAAACATTGCTCCTTGTCAACTTCTGTGATTTTGACTTGTTCATTATATCTTTTCAATGTAGTACTAGGGACGTATTACGAAGATCAGAAATTAAACGCTACAAATTTGAAATTGTTACCGTTGAATAAGTTGAATTTTTATAGATTGATCTTGACGGTGATACGAGTATCGTTGAAATTTGTTGAGGATAAGAATTACAAGATTAAATATTATTGTAAAATAGTTGGTTTGAACGTGAAGGAGTATGCTAATTTGGAATTGAATTTCTTATTTTTGATCGATTTCAGATTCTTTGTCAATGAAGTGATATTGGTTGATAATTTGAAATTTATGAAAAGGTGTAATGAGTTTACTGACAGGTTAAGAAAGGGAAATTGAAATAGATTCTATATCCATATATAGTGTAAAATCGTCTTTGTGGTTTGTTAAAAGATGAGAAAAGAAAAAAACACAATACAAAAATCATTTTCAAGATCCCAAAGCTTTTTTAAATTTGTATTTCACAACAACAAGACAGTTTTATAATAATAAGATTAAAATTGTCCATAAATACCATCAACTTCAATTTTCCAAAAGGCCAAGGCAAGATGAAACTATTACAGTTCTTCTTGCTCTATATATTTCTCGTCATATTCAGATACTAAAGAAGGGGGTTTCGTTCTCATATTTTGAAAAAGGAAAAATGATTTTTGCCATTGCCGCTCTTGTACTTTGTACAATTCAACCGCTGTTTACCACTTTCTACTCCAAGACAGACAAGATATGTGATCCAGCAGGTTCCAAATTCACCACTTATACCGGGTTCCGGATTCATAGGGAATATATCGTCAATGGATTGAAATCTCCAATTGTTCATTTCAATAGTATAAGTCATTGTGATCAAAGTGTAGTGGATTTTGAAAGGGTCATCGCTGTTGAAAGAGATGTTGATATCGAGTTCAATAAACCATTCTGCCTATTGAAACCAAGTTATCTAGCAAACAACGATGGCGAATTCGGATTGAAAAGCTCGGTTAATGATGAATTCACATTTGATAAAGGAAGATTTGGAGGAACGATAATAAGAAGAGCACAAGATGAAGAGAAATTTTATGATTTTACTGAAATTCAAGACTTGCATATGTCATTTGATCAGGTTGAAGTTGAACAACAACAACAACAGCGCGAACAAAATTCCTCCAATGTGGTTTTCAATTACGGCGCTATGAAATATGTGATGGATTTTGCACAAGGTTTATTTGCAAAGATGACTACTACAAAAAAATTCGGTGAATATATCGGGCGAAGAAAGTTCTTATCGTTAAATGATTTTGAAATTTTGACTCCCCCGCAATTGTCGCTAATAGATTTCGAACAGGATTTCATTTGTTACAATATGGTGAGACGTAAGAAATATGCAAAGAGGAAAATGGGCATTTACGCACCATATAGATTTATCGGTGGAATCTTTGAATGTTCAATTTCCAATGGTTACAGAGATGAGATAATGGAGTCATACAAGAAATCATTAAAGACTCCTGTTTTCAAATGTGATGCAAATAACTCAATCCCAATCGCACCTTTGATAAGTGATGATATATCTAAACAATGGTTTCAAATCTCCACCGGTGCTCATATAATGCAACGGATTCCATATCTCTACTCGCCAACATCAAGAGATCCAAGATTCCAGAATTTGTTCAGCGAAGATTCATGGTTTGAAGGTTTAGATGTCAATGAAGAATATATATATCAACCTTCGGAGATTGGCATCATCACTAAAGCTATAACTGATACTTCAAATCTGGTATGTAACATGTTGTTGTCAATGGAGAAATTGGTACAAAATGATAACGATGGTTTGGCACAAAGAATGATGAAGAACTTGGAATCAAGGTTTCTTACCTCAATCAGTTTGGATGAAGAACCTGAACTGGCTGCAAAGTTGGAAAGTTTGGAAAATATGTGGGATCATGTCGATATATAATTTTTTTTTGTTTAGTTTTGTAGTTTCAAGTTTTCGTTTTAATTTTTTTTCTCTTTACCCCTTGGGCAGTTTTCCCCCACATATCATAACGATATACGACGCCGTTCCCAGCTGACCTCGAAATTATGCTTAGATCAATATTTGATAAAGTATAAATAGACAACATGTCGCCTTTTCGATTTAGATAATTTCGAGTCGATAAGTACTCATATTCAATTAAAAGATGTTAAAGAAATTAAACAATTTCACGATACCAAAATTACAAAAGGCAGTTGTCTTTGAGAAACATAAAGGACCTTTAATCTATAAAGATGTTCCTGTCCCAGTTCCTAAGAGTAACGAGATCTTAGTCAATGTAAAGTATAGTGGTGTTTGCCACTCTGATGTGAGTATTTGGAATGGTTACTGGCCCAAGCCACTGAAGTTGCCATTGATCGGAGGTCACGAAGGTGCAGGTGTTGTTGTTGCCAAAGGTGATAATGTCACCAATTTCGAGATTGGTGATTTAGCCGGGGTCAAAATTCTGAATAAGACATGTATGACTTGTGAACTTTGTACCACTGGTTATGAAGCAAGTTGTCCACATCAAGAGATGACAGGTTATACTACAAATGGTACATTCCTGCAGTATACCACTTCAGATGCTATTCAAGCAGCTCCAATTCCTCAAGGGACAAATTTAGCAGAGATTGCACCATTTTTATGTGCTGGTGTTACTGTTTATAAAGGTTTGAAAACTGCCAATTTGAAACCTGGTGATTGGGTTGCCATCTCTGGTGCTGGTGGTGGGTTAGGTTCATTAGCCGTTCAATACGCCAATGCTATGGGATTCCGTGTAATAGGTATTGATGGTGGAGATGAGAAACATGAATACGTCAAGTCATTAGGTGCAGAAGTTTTTGTTGATTATACGAAATCCAAGGACATTGTTGGCGAAATTAGGGAAAAGACCAAAGGTGGGGCCCATGGAGTAATAAACGTTGCCGTTTCAGAACAAGCCGTTACTCAATCATTGAAATACGTTAGAGCTGCAGGTAAGGTGGTTTTAATATCTTGTCCTGAACATGGAGTTGCCCAAGTTCCAATATTCGAGCACGTTCTCCAATCGTTATCACTTCTTGGATCCTGTGTTGGTAGTCGTTCTGATATGAATGAGGCAATCGAGTTTTATAGTAGAGGTAAGGTTAAGTCCAAGGTTCATATTGTTGGTTTGTCAGAAGTTGAAAAAGTGTTTGCACTGTTACATGAAGGTAAAGTCGTTGGAAGATACGTATTAGATACTTCTAGATAGTTTTATTCAATCAATCTTGAGAAATGACGAACAAAGAATCTGTAGTCTCATAAGAATATCAAAACTCAAAATCAAGTTTGAAAGTTGGTTTGCAATAAAGGGCCTGTTGTTTCTGTAATTGTACCTAAGAATCAGATATTGTCTCAACATTTAAACCATACTAAAATACATGGAGATGGAGAGCCTTACCATTTACTAAATCATTACCAGATTGACGAGATTTTTATGAGTCGCACACAATAATCATTATAGAAATCACAGCATCAGCCGATTCCATTGTCAGCCATTGAAATCGTTGAAAATTCTAACTTCCTATCATAGGATGTGAATTGATAACTACTTGATAAGAGAAGTGAAGATCTAGACATCATTTCAACATAATGGTGAGTTGTGACAGGTGAATAAAAGCTTCATTTAGCCCCAAACTTTACTGTTATTGATGAATCGCGTGCTTTCACTTCTTCAACCTCTTTGTGTATTATCAAATGTTTCCAGAATGTTCAAGTATCAAAAACTTCATTTGATTCGAATCTTACTGACACTTGTAAAAGGTTTCTCTGTCATTTGAGGTTTTACGCTATTTCTAGAGAAGAAGCGCGATTTAGAATAACATATGGAACTGATTCATACTGGTCAGCTACCAGAATTGGAATTCCAGGAATAGTAACGTGATGATCCTCCTCGTGTTTAACAGGGGATTGAATTTCAAGGTCTGATTTATACTAGTCAGCGTATGATATGATATGATATGATAGTATTTATTAAACTGGAATATAACCCGATAAGTTATAAACACTATATAGAATAAAAATCAATGAAAGCGTTAATGTCCCTATACATGCTATGAGGAAAACTCAAGAACCGAAAATCGGGTCGTCAATCCGTTTCGGGTGAGTAAAAAACCTCGCATGCTGATCATCCATTAACTAAAAAGAGGGAAAGAAATATGAGAACGTCTTGTGGGAAATCCCAAAGAGTGTCATGAAATGAAATGAGAATAGTATGAAAAAATGAGAATTGAGAAAGAAGATCATTAGGATCTTTGAAAAAAGAAACAGAAGTTAGAAAGTTGAAATAAGAAGATAGATCATTACGATCTTTTCAGATGTAAATACCATCAAAGTATGAGCCATAATAATTGGAATGGATATATTGTAGAATTTTTTGATTCCATATATCCTCGGATAATGAAGTAGGTAACTGATGGCCCCATCTTCTTTGGGTTCGAAACCGATGAAAAATTGTTAGAAACATGTTCTGCAGGACAAGTTCTTGAAACGTAGCCCTATGATTGAAAAGAATTGATTTTTGTGAAATCATAGGAAAATCTGTGTTTGAAACTTGATTAATTACATTCCAGATGTACCGTGTGACTTGACAATCATCAACAAGATGATCAAGAGTTTCCTCCTCTGGACCTAAACAAAGCGAGCAACATTGTTATATTTCCACCATAAGCCGGGTATAATTTTTTGGGATTTTAGAACTTTAGTATGGATAACTTGAAATACTAATGGTTTACATATAAATGCTCCTAACGCTAAAAAAGATATATATCTCACATCTTTGAATTAATCTTATTATTAAGAAATCTGTAATTTCTGCGCGCCTGCGTTACTGGGAGTGGTGTTATACTTTTTTTTATAAGCGAAAAGTTTACTGTTATTGGCAATTTAGTTATAACCTAGTCTTAGGTTAATCTAACTTCAGAATCTGAGACTTCCTGAAATGTTTCTCAAATGTGTTTCCATTCTCCATATAAAGTCTTCATTTGAGAACTTTAAATTTTCCGACTCCTATATAGTATTCTATTGCATTTTCTGTGTGAATTTCGTGGCAACTACTGGTATTTGGGAAAAGGATCTTGTTCATTAAACAGAAGTTGATAATCAACAATTATGCAACAATTGAAAGATTCTTTCATATAAATATTTTAAACACATCAGTTTCAATAAAATAGATCTTAAGTATTGTAAGGAGCACTACAATTTGAGTTTTTAATTGACTTTGTTAACAGTTTTTGAATACTTTTTCCCTTTTAAGTAAATATCGAATTTTGATAGTTTTCACGCAGGAAGTTGCTTCCAAATCTCTTCTGCTTCTGATATGACACAATAACAATGAAAAACTGTTCAATATCAAGAATGCCTCTTTATTATTTTCCTTCACTCTCCTTAGATAAAAAATCCTCAGGCTATGCTAGGAAGTGGAAAGAAGAACGAAATTTCTTGATCAAAATCCGCTAAAAAGGTGGGACTTTAGTGAAATTTGAACACCGAATTATTCAAATTACTTCAAATACTACAATAGTTTTAAAATGAATCAAAGTAAAGAAAATATATAATAGATCAATTTAAATCAACTGGCATCAATGCAGTACAATGCAGTAGAGTTCCACGGTTACATTTTGTGGACAACGTTGGCTACACGCATTGTTGGTCCTTCTAATTCACATTCATGGGTCAACTCATCGAACGCCTTCTTAATTTCTTCTCTGGTGAACTTTTCGCCATACTTTTGTTCAAAAGATAACATGTTTCTATTCTCATGAGGGCACCCATTTTCCAACCAACCGTTTTGCTCGTGCAAAGAATTCAGAATCCAATATTTGCCAACCATAGGAACAGTCAAACAAATTTCATCATTTTTAGAAATTGTTGCTTTTTCATTTGTCAAATAAATCTCGAACCCTTCTTCTGCTAATCTATTCAACGACAAAAAATTGGAAAGATCGAGATGGCAATATTTGACATCTTTTAGTAAAAAGTTTCCAAGCTTATAGTCTCCAGCCCATCTTACGCGTCCTAATGAATCTGTCCAGCTTCTCAAGTTAGCGAGGTGCTCCTTTTTATTGATTGTGTGAACCGAACAACTGCTGCTCAAAACCCATGCAACATTATCACCTCTTAAATTTGCCTGCCTCTCATTTCCAAACATTCTATACTTAGTTGGACCTGAATCATACAACCAAAGACTTTCACCAAACCTTTTTTTGATCTCAGCCTTCCTTAGAGCTTCAGCATGATCTTTTTCAATTAGATGCATGATATTTCTGGTTGAAGCTGACGTAAAATCTTTCACAAAACCCTCTGGCTGAGAGGGGTTGACATCAGCCATCCAGAAGGACTCAAGAAATTGAATTGTCAAGACTTTCTGACCACGTATGGAGACGTATGATTCATTTCTTGATAATTTGATTTCATAGCCTTTTTTGACCAAGCAGCCGGGAGATATGTTGTTTAAGGCGCGACAAACAAAAACTTTGTCCAAAAATATGCTTTTTCTTAATACCATTCCTTCATAAGTACATTCGTGGAAACATCGTCCTCTAACAATTCCAAAACTTCGTTTGAAATTGTTGTTCACGAAAGTGAAATTGGAAACCGTGTGATGATCAATCAGGCTGTTGATGAAAAAAGTATTTCCATCCTTGCAAAACCGATGCATAATACTGACAGGTATATATCCCTGTATGTCGGCCGCTTTTGAAAAATTATTAGATTCCATGAAGTTGATTGTACTACTGAAGATTATTTTGATGTCAGACCGTGAGGCTTATTTTTATACTAGTTTAGACTCAGAATTTACTTTTCATTCTGTCAACTTCAGTATCATGCAATCAGATTGCTGCAGAACACTTTTTTAATCATTCACAAATCATCATCAAGCTTCACCGAGACTCACTCGAAAAGTGTTCACAAAGAATTCTTCTCGTACATTTCTGTTTCAGTAAGGATGAATATCTTTTGACTATCCGCTATAAATTCTGTTAAAGGGGAAAATAAATCACAACAAAATGTTTGGCATTAAGGTTAACGTAAGCTATCTGTTTGACGCTTTAGGAAGTTAGGGGCTATCTGGACTTTGTGCTACTTTATTAGTTAAGGTTGCAAAAAGAGATCATAATATTGAGTAGACGAGAGCGAACTAATAGTTGATTCACTTTATTGTCTTGCTGTGACTTATTTGTGTTGAGTCGATTGTGTGCGATGCTATTCAAGGTAGTTGACTATTGAAGTCTCTGTTGTTTAAAAAGCAATATATTCGAAGCATATGAAAATTTATGAATTATTATAATGTTTGAGTTGTTGTATGATTAAAAAAGGGTGTTTGAGATGTTATTACGAAAAGTCGGCCAAGTCACTAAGCCAAGATATTTGAACGAGGATCTAGATTACGAATTATTAGAATTTTTAATAAAGTACACTTCAGTCAACGGTATTATGTATTATCCGATCTGCAAAGTACTATACTTGCTAGTTCCATTCTTTGTTTTCACTTGTTTCTTTTACATTTTTTTATGTCGCAAGAATATACTTGAATTCACAAATGTACTCATAAACCATTCATACGTATTTGTGTACTTATTGTGTACTTAATATATGAAATGTAAACTTTTTGGTATATTTATGCCTGGTATAAACTATAAAAAGAAAAAAGGGATTCTAATAGTGGATTATATATTATCCTGAGAATGAATTGTAAATTTTCCCAGAGTGTAATATTCGGGTCATAACCTTCCGTAATGCACACATGGAATGCGTACGATTGGTTGAATATTCAGTTATGCTTGGGCATCACCTAGGTGATACCAAGTATAACCCAAACTAGAAAATATTCAATGAAAATGGGAAAAATGTGCAAATGAAGAATAAAAGATGAAACAACCCGTATTATACTTTGCGCATCGGATAACGTATAATATGATCGGCCGTATAGTCCGTCACGTATTTCATACATTCATAGCGGTACTTCTTAAGCCTAGCAGTACATTCTGGGAATTCTAACTGGTTTTTTGGGATAGTGTATAAACCACTATTAGGATTCCATTTTTCACTATAGATCTTGTACTCTGGCAGCAGCATTTTAGTAAAGCTGTCCATTAAAACAATCAATAATCATCAACATAAACCACATTTTTATTCCCAGATTATTCAGATCAGATAACATTATTACATTAACTAATGAGTCGTGAGTTTCAGATCATCGCACAACTACACGCATCATCCTATATATCTTGACGTTGCAATAGCATCGAAGATAATGATGGATACAAGAAACCACCAACATTTTCAACTCCTCTTTAAAACCATTTCAGTTCCTTCTATAAATAAGCAAGATTAATTTGCTTCTTTGATGCCTTATAAACTTTTGAGTCTGAAAATGACAGAGCCACCATTATCAATTGCACCGTTATCATTTGAATATAATTTTTTAGTAAAAGAAAAGGACAAAGGGCAAAAATTACGGCGCAGTGATAGATTATAAGTGCACATTTTAAACATTTGTACACTGATAGAAGTATTGATCAATGTTAAAAAATTTGGAAATATGTATAAGTTTAGTGCTTCGTTAGACTTAAAGGAAAAACTCATAAGTTAGGGGAAACACCAATCTTTGATATTATGCACTTTTCTTTTGAAAAGAGGTAAAACTTTTGGTCACTGTTGAACCTTATATGGATGTTAAATACTTTTGAAGACTGATAAAAGTTACGAATTATGCTAAACATTGAAGAAAACGGAGAAGTTTTGGAAAAAGTTAGTATTTTTGATCAATGTTAAAAATTACGTCGATGTTTAAAATTGGAGAACAAATGGAGATTTTTTGCCCAGTTGCGATCCAAGAATTTTGGCTATATATAACTGTGTTGCTGGATTTTAGATTCATAGATATATAGTTAACAATAAACTCTTCGCTTGTAAAAAAAAAAAAGATTATAGATCTTATTGACACTAGGAAATTGTCTATGTCTGCCATTTTGTCTTTGTGTCAACCGCGCGTATCTCATCGGCGCTTAATCTCATCTCCTGTCAAAAAAGTTATTACAAAACAGAACAAGGTAACATCTTTATTAACACATCTTAATTAAACATAGATAGATAACCACATCCCAAAGTGAATAAAAACTAAAAGCACTGTGGAGTTTCCTTAACTGTAACATCAAAACTAAAGATTTTATATAAAGTTGTTTGATAAAAGGTACGGGGCTCCCCTTTTTTTATCCTTTCATAAAATGTGAAGTTTCTAACGCTCTTTAAAGAATTTCAAAAATGGCCTTGGATAATGAAGATGCTAAATCTGGTATTATGGGGGTTCACTAGTTCAAAACAGAACGAGTTGTTCCAAAACACTCGTTGAAAATACATCATGACATGATTCAATTGATCCTGAACGTCCAAATGATCAAAAAAATTGGGATTGATCTCAGCGCTAGAAGGAAAATTACCCCAGAACAATCCTGGTTAGAAGATCACAACATTTCCACCGAAGCGGAGACTTTGGTACAAAATTTTATTGAAAACCATAAAGAGATTCTTGAATTTGCGTTGGTTGAAGGGGGTAAACATGAATTAGCAACTATCAACTTGATGAAAAGAGATCTCGATGGGGATCCAGCTGGCTTTAGAAGAAAACAAAAAAGGTTTATCGCTTCTCAACTGAAGTTTCAGTTGAAAGCTACAACTATCATAGTTTGATCCAGTGCTTATGATTTTTAATAATTTATTTTTTATCCATTTGCAACTATACTTTCATTATCGACCGTACATAAACTGCCTCTATAAAAATTGAACTCCAATAATTAAGAATTTTGTTTTGCAGATGAATAAAAACAACCTGTTTGGAATATTTGTTAGTTAAGTAGAATTGTTTTTAGTAATTCAAATTGTTAAAATTCCATTTCTGATTTAGTGAAAAATTCGAAAGGTAAAACAGTTGGAATGTGCAATAACTGTGAATACGGCATCTTTAATACTTTACCAATCTTTGTATTATTCACGACATGAGATTCATCATACTGTTGATACGCGATCAGCAATTGATTTATGTTACCTTGTTATCTTGATTTCGTAAAAAATTGTATTCAAAAGGGTTTGATCTTTAGAAACATTTCACCTCTTAACTGAAAGATCCATACTTGAGATTATAAAGAGAAACCTCCATGATCGAGAAAATATCTGCAACTTTCGTGGTCTTGCCATGGTCATTGATCTAGATTAAATCAACTTCTTGTACAATATGACAAATGAATCAAATGACTATCAAATTCATCCTTCCCGTGACGCAATAACAAAGAGTCGAGCCCTCCAGCTTTTGAAATTCTATCCAGAATACCTTGTGATTGTCCCGTCTTTGCTGACTTTTCGCCTTCGGTATCATCCCTCAACCGATAAGCACTTCACCGAACTTAACTTATGTTGCATGCTTCTCATTGATGTACCTAAAGCAACTAGACTAAACTTCCGTAGATTCATGAAGCACCCTGATGGCATATACGATGACAGTAAACCACTAACTCTTTACAGATTTCCATATTGAGTGACGAAATCTTGGTCAGCAATTCAAATGCATGGACCTTTTCCATTATTTCGCTTTCAAATAACCTGTCAGTAAGGGGTCAATTTTTCTTATCTGGTCTGTATGCTTCGACTATAACGGCTATGAGTTAACATCAAAAAACAAGCCAGTGATACGGTCCTATTTGATAATCCTATATCTCTCCATAAAGATTATCACAATAGACCCAATTAGGTTATCTGTAATCACACCAATCAGTTCAAGATGATGTCTTTATCACTTGCGTTCTCTCCTAAACTCTTCGTAGTTAGTATTCTAAACTTTCAAAGCTTTCTCTCTAGTTCTTTGATCGTTCCAATTTCATGAAAGCTCTCTCTCTAGCTCTTTCATAAACTCCTCTCGAACTCATATTAGTTTTCTCTCTAGTCCTTATAATTCGTTCCATATTCTTGAAAGTTTTCTCTCTAGTTCTATTCAAAATTATCTGCAAACTCACAAAAGCTTTCTCTCTAGTTCTTTTGTTCGTTTCATCATTGAAAGCTTTCTCTCTAGTTCTTTCAACAATCTTCTTCAAATCTAAAAGCTTTCTCTCTAGTTCTTATTAGACCTTTCTTCTTATATACTTATTCCTAAGTTCCCTCTTAAGTTCTCTTCCGTTCCTTTTTTAGTCCTCTCTCTAATTGAAATTCCTTCTATCTTTTATATAGTAATTCCTTATCTTGCTAATTTCTAATTTATTAATCGTTTCTTTTCTAATAAGTTGTAATTATAGTTTCTTATTTTTTCTATCTTAGTTTATATCACATGATCTAGGTCACCTGATCATTGATACTAAACTACCCAAACTAAATCCTTAACACTCTCCCCCTCTAAGACCCCCCTGGCCAAAAGTGGTGTCAGAGTTCAGACCTTGTTTGATGGATATTTTATTGTTTGGATTGGATTATTTCATTTTTCTTTATCTCCTTTGCTTAAATTTGTCAAAAAACTTTTTATTGAAAACTGATCGTTTCACTTTAGTGAGTTTTCTCATACATATCCATTTATTTTTTCCGATTTATAGATCCGTTTGATCTGAGTCGCCAACCTCTCTCCCCCCTCTAAACCTGTTTTTAATAGAAAAAAGTTTTTGGTGTTTGGTAAATTTGTTATTATTTGTTTTTCTGTAGAAGTTTTAACCAAGACTGTTGATCAATCATACGGCTATCAAATGCCTTTTGTATGAGTGAATCTTTATAAACTTTGTTAACCTTTTGGTTGAATACCTTTATTGAGATTTCGGTCGCTAGATTTGAAAAAATCTGTCCAATAAACATCAAATGCACCTCTTTCTTTACTGATACCAACAATGAGAGTAATTTCTCCTTGATTTGCACGGTAAATGGCTTCCATTTCTGTTGCCGGAGGTTCCTTTGTATATAGAGCTTTATCAATATTGTATTTCTTCAAACATTTGATATTGGCTCGACGATTTTTTAGATTTTCATATACCTTTGTATAACAATTCTTGAAAATTTTGACGATTTTAAAAAGACCGTCATAGATGTGTTGTAGTTTCATATAAGTATGACCATGGTGGTGTATGGTTTTATGGATTAAAACTAGTTATTTATCAATTCTTTAGTATAATCTTTAGATGTGCCTCGTTTTCGATTGTCATCTAATACTGATTTCTCTTTGATTGGTATGTTTTTTAACCAATACCGAAACTATGTTTCACCATTGATTTGGATGGTTCGTTATCCTTTTAATCATGTTTGCAATCTTCAACTTCATTTCTTTCATTCTGATTTTGATCATTATTTTTATTTTTGATCTTACCATTATCGATTATCGAGCTGTTTTAAAACGAAATTTCGTATTTCCATTTTAATGAATCAAGCCAATTTTACCAATTCAATTTTGAAATTAATTAAATTTTGAAATAAAATAGTATCAGTCAATGTCTTTTGATCATTCGATTTGTTTGATACAGAATCACCTTTTAATTTCATCCAACTTGATTTCATTTGATAAAGAGGTTATCTCGAGAGAAAAGTTTCAAAACTTGATTTATGCTGTAGTTATTGTGTGTATTCGTTATGTTGATATCATTTCGTATTCTTCTTAGAATTTCACTTATTTGATCTCTGTATTTGATTTATGTTATTCTGTATGAAGTTACAAGTTTCTTGGTTTCAATGCACAGATTTCGTTAATTTTCTGAGTATTGCACTATGATATTCATATGCTTTGCACTATAAAACTCTCCTTTTTATGTATAAGATACTGGTCTAGTTTAATTTCTTTTTGAACTTCTCAATTATTGTATCCGTGTAGTTCATTTCTACCTATAGGGGTAATTTGTACAATATTTTGTATTTTATAACTTGATTTTTTAAGTATATTGTGAATTATAGTGTATAGCTAAAATGGCGAATTCTGGTTTACCTGGGTGTCGTTCGACATTGTCATAAAATGGAGTTGTGCCTATTTAGCTTTGGACCCTTGAATTGTTTGCAAATGTACAAAGAACGATAAATTTGTCTGTTCTTGACGTTGTGAGTCACAATATTTGCGAAGTAAGTTGGCAATGAACTTATCGAAATTTTCATATTGATCGTCCGACGGCGAGGTAGTGAAATGAAACTCTGTACCAAGTATTTTTGAAGTCTATTTAAAAAAACACTTTTAAAACGGTATCTTGATGTGAGATGATTTTCGTACGAGTACCATGTATTATTTTATGTGTTTATTGTAACGTTGTCAATCATGTAGTGAGTATTAATGTGTTACCTTTGTATATTGGTCTACCAATGTGAATATCAGGCTATATCTAGTTGATGTTCGTAGTCTTGAATTAAACTCCGTGATCATTAACTCGTAATGGTCATTTCGGTTGAGTGGAGGATGTTATACTTATAACTGATCTTTTTAGGCCTTATCCTGAACAAGTTGGAGACATTGTTGGTTTAAATGTTGAATGACCTGAGTATGCGGGTAAATTAATTTCGTGGAAACTTCGATGTTTGTCCCACACAGGTTCTCTTCTCGACATCTTGAGTCTGTTGCCAGTAATCTTTATTTAACTGATAATTAAATTGTTTTAACTTTATAATCTTGTAAAAGATTCAATTAACGATTTGAATTTGTATCATCAATGACCACAGTTTCCTGATAAATGTTTATTTATTAGCGTACTTTCAATACGACTTTGGTTGCTATTCGAACCGGGTTATATTTCGAATAATATTCGTCTTCTAACTGCAAATGCATCTGAAGGTAAAATTTCCATATTTAATGACCTATTAAGGTTATCTAGCTTTGTAATATCTTGTTAGATCTGCGAATAAGAAATTCTTTGGTTGTTATGAAAGTACGATGGTGACTTTAATTGATTCCTGAAGTCACAATTTGTATTATGTTCAAAAAATACTGACAATGGTTTTATCAATATCTTCAGGTTGTTTCTTAGACTAAGAGGATTGAAAATTTTGAGTTTATTGAAACTTCTATCTTAGTTGATGTCAGGTTATTCTTCAAATGGACCAGTCCTGTAATAAGCCACTTCAGATGCTATTCGAGCATCTTCAATTTCTCCAGGAACAGATTTAGCAGAGAATGCACCATTTATATCCGTTGGTGTCACCGTTATGAAGGTTTAAAATTTGCCAATTTTGAAACCAAGCATTATCGTTATTGATAGCCGACTTTTTTAGTTTAGCATTTTTTTTTTGTAACCAATTCGAGCCGTTTGTATCACGATAAAATCACCTGAGCTCTTTCTAAAGATGCAAATGATGGACTTTCTTCTCACCTGACAACAATGCTAAAATCATTTCTATAAAAGTAACTCCCGGAATTGGGTGGATCCCATATTTGAAATGAAAATCAAACATATTAGGATATCATAATAATAATAGGAATGTCTGGTGAAATACCAAAATTACAAAAAGCAGTAGTCTTTGAAAAAAACGGAGGGCCATTGATATACAAAGAAGTACCCGTTCCAGTTCCTAAGAGTAATGAAATATTGGTCAATATCAAGTATACAGGAGTTTGTCATTCCGATGTGAGTATTTGGAAAGGTTACTGGCCAATCCCACTGAAGTTGCCATTGATAGGAGGTCATGAAGGTGCAGGTGTTGTTGTTGCCAAAGGGGAAGGTGTCACCAATTTTGAAATTGGTGATTTAGCCGGGGTCAAATGGCTAAATAAGACATGTTTGACTTGTGAACTTTGTACTACTGGATATGAAGCTAGTTGTCCACATCAAGTCATTTCAGGTTATTTGACAGATGGTACGTTTCAACAGTATACCACATCTGATGCTATTCAAGCGGCTCCAATTCCTCAAGGGACAGATTTAGCAGAGATTGCACCATTTTTATGTGCTGGTGTTACTGTTTACAAAGGTTTGAAAACTGCCAATTTGAAACCAGGTGATTGGGTTGCCATCTCTGGTGCTGGTGGTGGGTTAGGTTCCTTAGCCGTTCAATACGCTAATGCTATGGGTCTTAGAGTGTTAGGTATTGATGGTGGAGATGAGAAACATGAATACGTCAAGTCATTAGGTGCAGAAGTATTTGTTGATTATACGAAATCCAAAGACATTGTTGCCGAGATCAAGGAAAAGACCAAAGGTGGAGCCCATGGAGTATTAAACGTTGCAGTTTCGGAAAAAGCTGTTACTCAATCTTTGGAATACGTTAGAGCTGCAGGTAAAGTGGTTTTAATATCTTGTCCTGAACATGGTGTTGCCCAAGTTCCAATATTCTCCCATGTCACCCAATCGTTGTCACTTCTTGGATCCTGTGTTGGTAACCGTGCCGATATGATTGAAGCAATTGATTTCTTCACTAGAGGTAAAGTTAAGTCCAAGATTCAAATTGTTGGATTGTCAGAAGTGGAAAAAGTTTTCAAATTATTAGAGGAAGGTAAGGTCGTTGGAAGATACGTTTTAGACACGTCTAGATAAATACATACATACATATAAATTTGGTCGACTTGAATTTACAAGCCAATTGTCAAAAATAAAATAATAAAAAGTCAAATTACAAACTACAAATAATAATAATAATATACACACAAAAGAAATGGAATTGCACCAAACTTCATAAAAAAATTCCTCTAATTATCGTAATCAAAACTTCCTCTTTTCGCACTTTGGAAAGAGTGATCATCGACATTACTTACCGAGTGACTCAATGATTTCCTTGGAGACTCGTGGAATTTATATGGTTGATTATTACCAGCACCAACGTTCAAATTCTTGAAATTGAAATCACCAGTGGAACCATTGATATTATCATCATAGTTTGAAATTCCATTTGTACTTACACTCAGAGCGTCATCGTTGAGTAAATCGTGCTGCTGTTGGTTTATCATTGGAGTTATTGATTCTGTACGTTGATGGAATTGCCCAGTGTTGGAAGTTGGAGGTGGTGATAATAAAGTATCACTGACTCTTTTGACATTTATCAGTTCAGCATCTTCGTCATCGTCATCGGCATCAACTGTAGAGACAATATTGGTATCATTGGCGGTAGTGTTATTGGCATTGTTTCCAAGTTTAGCCTTTCTTAATAAAGACTTTGTCTTGTTCAATGACTTTCCTCTAGTCAATTTATGGACCAATTTACTACCGAATGATTCATCAGCTACATCAGGAGTTCTTGATACTGAAGTTGTATCAGAGGCAACGTAATCTCTCAACTTATACATCTCACCTGCCCAATTTTCATGATGATCCTTAGCTGTTAAACCCAATGCGAATAATTCATCAGAGTTGGCATTGATATTTTTCTCATCCTCAAGATCATTTTGAATCTTGTTATGTTGAAATGATGCTCTGTCATCTTTAGCTGGATGGAATCTTGCATCTGGGTTCTTTGATAAGATGGCAATGGCAGCATATACCAAGATTAAAATCAACAAGATTAAACTAAAAGCTGCATTCAAAATGAAAAAGACCCAACCCATGATAGAAGCAACAGGGGCAGCTTGACCATACAAGTTTGAGAAAAAAGTGAAAAGAAACGAGTTCACTGTGATAACAACGTTGATCAAGATATTGATGATGTTTGTTGGTCTATCAAGATATGGTTTTTCATAGATTAACCAACAACAGTACAGCAAGTCAAAGATGAAAATGGCAAAAGCCTGAGTCTTTCCTGATGATTGAGCAAATGCAATAAATATCAGTTTAATTGTAGTATGAATTAACATAACGGTACCCCACCAGTATTTTTTCAGTTGGAACATGGTATAGAACCAACCATATTTATTCAAGACTCTGGAATCACCATATAAGATCAGTGCTGGATTATTGTGTAATTGTACTGAAAGTCTTCCAAATTTCAATGTTCTATATGATGACCAAAACATGATACCCAATGAGAAGATCATGAAGATCACCAGCAATACTATAACTGCAGCAGAGTCTCTTTGGATATATTGCCAGAATGATAAGATGATCAATTGTGTATATCCAATGTAAATATATCTTTGCATAACTCCTTTCAAGATAACTTTCCAATTTCTTTTGAAATCAAGAGCTGTGTCTGGTTTTATCCATTTGAGTTTGACAAACAACAGTAATGAAGTCTTAAAGATTATGAAAATTCCAATCAAGACATAGGCAAACAAGACGAAAAATGTAAAACCGGTACAACATACACTGGTGATTTCAATATTTGCCTTAAATGCAACTCTCTTAATTCCACGGAAAATCAATAAATTACTATTTCCCTCCAAGGAATAAATTCCCGTATCTCTTTTAACCAAGTCCTCGATATATTGCATACCAATAGCACGTTTGAAATGTTGGAAACCTCTTTGAACCAAGATTGCAACGGTATCACTCTTCAAATTCAAAGATGGAGTACCACCTGTGGCTTGAACATACCATCTAAAGATTTCTTGCATAAATGTGACTCTGATCAACCCCATTGACCATGATAAATTTTCAGACCAAGCAGCAGCGATTGGAGGAACTTCTTGAACGTGTTGCATTGAAACGATAACAACACTTTGGAAATATAAAAACAACGAGACGGCATTGGCAGAAATATGGGAAGCTGAATTGGAGTTACCGAATGAACTCAACAATGCCGATGCCAATAAACCAATACCGGCAATAACTGCAGTGACCCATTTGGCAGCAACGTGACTGACAGTTCTACCATTGGAGAAACTGGCTTGAATACAAGCCAACTCAGTACCGTTGGTATAATCACGAACAATAACTCTTGCCACAGCATCAATATCTGGCACAGTATATGTGATACCAGGAAATTCAGAAACATATTTGTGACTGATATATTCAATGGAATCAATATCAATAACACCAGGGTATAAAGGACAAAATTGTTTCCAACCAATTTTACAAAGGTTGACAGTCTGATGGATGATCTTGAAACCGTATGCATAGACATAGACATCAGCCAAGACATAACCGTTGATTTCACTGTTCATATTCAATGTATAACGTAATGATCCATCATCTGGATTGAATTTAACGTCAAACTTGTGAGCACTTAATTGGGAGTTCTCCATACATGTCACCAACGAAGTCAGGACTAACTCCTTCTTGGCTGCCACGTACGACACGAGAACACCCCAGATCAAATATGGAATTATAAATCTCATCTTATGTGAAGTATACTTATTCCTATTCTTCTCAGTTGATTCGTTTGATTTGGTGGTATTTTCCTGTTGATTTTTCTAATTATAGAATTTCTCTATGGATAATAAACTTGTCTCAATAAAAAACAAATGGGGGAAATAAATCAAGTGATCAAAGTGGTCTTGAACAGTTCAATACGAAAGATGAACAAGTAGGTAGAAGTGAAGACAAGAGTGGGTATCAAAGTTGGGAGATGGATGAAGTTTACTACTACTATCTCTTATTCTCTCTCTGAAATTATGATCTCCTCGATAAATTTTTTCCTTCCACAAAATTTTTTTTCCTCGCCTTTCCCATAAAGAGAGAGAGCACTATAAGACATACATGCCACTTGGGATGGATGTGTATAGATCTCGGTTTGGTTTGTGTAGACTCTATGTAGGAGTACCTTGGCAGTGGTAGGGGGCTTTTACAAAGAGAAGTTGTCTATCTTGGCTACCAATCTTGGCAAATACACGAGAGTTACTACTACTACAATTTGGTGTATTGTTTGTTTATGATTAGTTGTTTACTATTTACATTTTTGATTTTGAGTGTTTTCTTGTTCGGGTGTTGACGTGACTCACGTTCAACAATACAAGTCAAGGACGGGGTATCTCATGGGCTGGAGGATTTGTCTACAGTTCATAGATGGCCCCGATGTCCGATCTTATTGCTTCTATTTCACTCCTTCACCAGGTATTGTATACCCTCTGTGTGTGGTCTCAATTGATTTAAATTGGGGGCTGTGAGAATATATACTATACCATACAGCCCCGACGACCCCCCGCAATGAGATCAGTCTATGGTCTGTTGCAATCAACGTCAGAAGTATGATGATCTAACCTTGGTAAAGAACACAAGATGAATACTGCAGTAGCTTTGGTATCAAAACTTGTTTGTATGTGAAGAATTTTTTAGCATCTAGTTCCAACCGAAAATTCTTCGACTAGTTGAAATAAAAGTCATATGGAACCTTTACAATTGTTATCAAGATGGAAACGACTTGGCCTTTACTCAGTTGTACTGTAAATGGTACTAGATGAAATAGAATTGCAATCAGGGAAAGTCCCTTAATTTGGTTGAACAACGATCAACGACTACCTTGTCGTGTTGTTATTAGAGGGGCTCAAAAACCACATGCTTCGAATAGTTCTTATAAGAATTTAGTTTTCTTCTCCAATTTTGGACAACAGGGGAGAGATGACTCCAGTAGCTGTACCAGATAGCTGTGCAGGCTTTGGCTTCGATATCACATGTCTCTATATGCTGAACCTGTCCCAGTTCAATTGTAGTGTTCTGTAGTATTTTCACTTGTTGTGTGTTGAATGAGTTACGACGCAAAAATTATAATAATAATTCTGTTGCTCAAGTGAAGTGTTTAAGTGTAAATTGCAAATACCATCTACGGACAGAATGGAAACCGTCACTCTACCACTAGTACAACTCCCACCGAGGAAGTTTCTCTTCCCCCGGTGCACATCGACATTCGAATTCACTAAATCCCAGGCAGTATCAATTTTATCCGGAATAAAGTCGATAACAACTGATAAGAACATTTTAAAGTTCTTAGCAGAAAATGATCAACAACAACAAGAACAACAAGAAATCTCAAACAATGCTAAAAGAGGTATGAAGACTTGTCTGGATCTTTATGGCATCACTGGATCACAAGGTGATGGATTGATTTTTGGTTTGATACCAGGATTTGACTCCTTTGTTGATAACAAAGTGTGTACAATTTGCCGTTTATCAGGAATAAAAGACAACCGTTCATATATAACCTTCTCCTTCGTTTCATTGGCAAGAGCTAAAGTGTTGGATATATCAACAGGTAAAGAAGCTTTGATGAGGCCTGATGCAATGGAAAAAAATTTGCCACCGCTGAAACACTTGGCTTTGAAATCAACGCAAAGCTTTATACAACTGATTAAAGCTTTTGTTATCCAGTATGAGACAGCGTTTAACATTAGGAAGTATGGCACCATCACTAGAGATGAATGGTTGAAGCGGACTTTTTTACTATTGTCTCCAATGGCGAACGTTTTACACACTCAATTAACTGAAAATTCTCAAAATATGGAAACTTTTAATCGTTTATCTAATCGATTTGCAAAATTCAATTCTCTTGAACAACAACTAACTACTATTGACTATCTTGTTACATTGTTCCCCTTTACCAATGATCAAAAATTGTCAATTTTCTATGAATTGAACAAGATGGAAAGAATTTCCAAATTCAACCATTTGATAGAGTTTGGAAACAAGATTTTTGAAGAGTTTGATAATCTCAATTTGGTTGCTGAAAATTGGGATAAAGTATCATCCAAACTTTCTAAAAGTAAGATCATCACAACGCATTTGAGAAGCTTGAAATTTTTGGTTGATGAATTTAGCTTTAAAAATGACCAAAATCAAATTGGTAGATTCAACCCTTCTTCTCCTCGTCAAATGAAACAAATTAAAAACACCGAGGCTGATAACGAAGAAGAGGAAGAAACAGACAAGATCACTGAGTTTGTGAAAAATATTGACAATTATAACATTTCACAAGATGGTAAAAAAATGATTTTGAAAGATCATAAACACTTGAAAAGGATGTCTCCAAATAATTCAGAATACCATACATTGATGACTTATCTTGAAATAATTCAAGATTTCCCTTGGAATGGTAAAGCCAATGTTCAACAAATTGATTTATTGAAAGCTCAACAACAATTGAATAAAGATCATTATGGCCTAGATAACGTTAAGGATAGAATCTTGGAATATCTTGCTATATTGAATTTACACACCAAGATCAAATCTAAAGACGTTGCCAAGGCTCCTATTTTATTATTGACAGGTCCTCCAGGTGTAGGCAAAACGTCATTGGCCAGGTCTATTGCCACTACATTAGATAGAAAATTTCAAAGAGTTTCATTGGGTGGGTTGAAAGATGAAAGTGAAATTAAAGGTCACAGAAGAACTTATGTCGGTGCATTACCTGGTTTGATCATTCAACTGTTACGTAAGGCTCAAACTAATGACCCTGTTATCTTGTTAGATGAAATTGACAAAGTTGTAGGTGGGAATTCGTCAGGGAATAAAGTTAATGGAGATCCGGCATCTGCATTATTGGAAGTTTTGGATCCTGAACAAAATATAACTTTTACAGATCATTATATTGGATTCCCTGTTGACCTTTCCAATGTTTTGTTTGTATGTACATCAAATGACCATTATCAATTGTCTCCACCTTTACTTGATAGAATGGAGTTGTTGGAAATCAATGGGTACAATTATTTTGAAAAAATTGAAATTGTGAAGAATTTCATATTACCAAGACAAATCTTAAGAAGTGGATTACCTAAAAATGCAGTGAAATTAGAAGATGATGTGATTTTCAAAATATGTACCGATTACACAAGAGAATCTGGTGTAAGAAATTTGGAAAGAACCATTGGGGCAATTTGTAGAGGTAAGGCAATTGAATATTCAAAATTGATAGGTGCTGAAGTTTCTCTGGAGTTGCCTGTTGGATATGAAGCTAATATTATCCAGGATCAACTTGCATTGTATATTGGTATTCCTCCTCATATAAGAGATGAGTTGAATTTGGAACAGAGTTTATCCAACAGAAGTGGTGTGGTTAATGGATTGAGTTATAACAGTGATGGAAGTGGTTCGAAATTAATCTTTGAAATGATTTCTTTACCATCATCCAATTTCCAAATGAAGATGACTGGTAGATTAGGTGAAGTGTTGAGAGAAAGTGGAGCCATTGCAACGTCATTGGTGAAATTCATCTTAAACAGGGGGAAATTGAACAAGGATAACGATAAACTGTTGCAAAACTTAAATTCACAGGAATTTCATCTCCACGTGCCACTGGGATCAATATCGAAAGATGGACCAAGTGCTGGAATCACAATCACGATGAGTTTGATCTCATTGGTATTGGATAAACCCGTGCCTACAACGATTGCAATGACTGGTGAAATAACATTACGTGGATTAATCTTACCCATTGGAGGTGTTATGGAAAAATTATTAGGTGCTCATTTGACAAGAAAAATTGATAAAGTGTTGATACCAAGGTTGAATAGGAAGGATATCATTGAAGCCTTTTTAAGAGTTAACAAAGAGGAAACGGAGTCAATATTGAGACAAGAGGAGATTTACTTGAGTCAAGGTGTTAAGACGATCTACGATTTGCCAGAGCAATATATCTTTGATAAATATGGTATTCAAGTGGTGTACGTTGAAGAATTGAACGATGTCATGAAGCTGTGTTGGAACAATGAATATCAATTAACAAGTTCTCTCCCAGAGCAATTACATCTTTAAATAAATTCTCAGCTTGAACAACTGCATTTACTCATCAATTTCCTATCATCACTAACAGAGCGCATCCATTTGGTTTCCAATTCTTTATCAAATTCTCCCCATTTCGATTGATCATATGGGTTTGTACTCATTTGTAAGAATTTTTTCATATATTTAATATCACCTTCGTGATCTTCGGTGTAATCAATAATCTCTTGTAACATCCAATTTCTTGGAACTAAGAGTGGGTTAACTTTTGATGCAATTTCATATCTTTGCACATCTGATATTTTACCATCTTGTAATCTTTGACGGAATTTTTGCAACCATGGAGTCAATTCTTCAATGATCTCATCCTTAGAGACATTGGTGAATACTGTCTCCTTATGACTTTCCGGGATGAATGCCTGTGCTAAATTCTCAACTTGTTCTTCACCATCAATTTTCAAATTTTGTAAAATGACAAAGAAATTATTATAATCCAATTTCAATTTTTGTAATGTGTTTAATAAACTTGAATGTATCTCATCAGCATCTGAAGTCAAATGTTCTGTCAATCCTAATCTTTTACTCATCAAATCGTAATAATCATCCAAGAATTGCTTTTGATAGATTCCATGTGCATATTGGACCATTTCAGTACATCTGTTCAAGACATCTTCTTGTTCATCCAGCTTAACACCCTTTTCGATGAAATACTCATCATCTATCAATTTTTCACCAGATCCTATCAATTCAACCAAGTCTTCTCCCAATCTTGCCAAATTCCAAAAAATTGCATTTGGTGTCTCTCTGAAACTATATCTTAAACTGTGATCATCATGATTTGAGGTGTAATCTGGATCAAACCTATCCATGAATGCAAATGGTCCAAAATCTATTGATAACCCAATGATTGAGGTATTATCAGTGTTTAGCACACCGTTTAAAAATCCATATGCTTGCCACTTAGCAACAGTGGAGGCATTTCTTTCAACAATTTCTAAATACATCTTGTCATATCTTGTCAATTTCCCCAATTTTGCAGGAACATTGTCAAATTCGCCAAGCTCATTGTGGAATACTTGATCAATAACATAATCGGATAATTTCCGTATGCCGCCACGATCATTTCTCATTCTGTACAAATCAAAAGTACCTATTCTAATCCAACTTTCGGCCATACGACAAACAACTGCACATTGTTCCATGTTACTTCTCATTGCCCTTGTCTGTGGCAACAATGTTATTGCAAGTGCTCTCGTTGAAGGTATACCTATCAGATGCAATGACTCTGAAATTATAAATTCACGAATACTGGATCTTAAAACTGCCTTACCATCGGCAAATCTTGAAAATGGCGTTAATCCAGCACCTTTCAATTGTAACTCGTATCTTTTACCATCATTATTCTCCACTTCAAACAAGTTCACAACACGTCCATCCCCTAGTTGTCCTGCAAAAGTTCCAAATTGCCAACCAGCATACGCTTGACTATAGGGGAAAAATCCATTTGATTTGTAATCTTCTCCACTAACTATTTTTTGAAATTCAGGATTATCCAGTTCCTCCTTAGGTAAACCCAACGTTTCCAAAGCAGCATCACTTGCCATTAGAAACTTGTATTCTTTACGATCCAGTGGCTTGGTGAAAGAATAAGCGCCACTTGGTAAAATTCTTCTCTTGAAGAAATTTGCATACTCTGGAGATGAAGGGGACTCTGAAATCTTGAACGCTTCTTCTTTTGAAGCAATAGCCGGATCGGAATCCAAGTACTCGGTAAAGGACTGAGATTTTGGAAGGCTTTTCAATGTTGAGTAAGTCATGCGATGGATAGAATGCAATTGTTTGACACCAGTTTGTAATCTCTTTACCATCTTTGTAAATATTTGTCTAGACTTGTGCTTTATAATTTTATTTTATTTTTTTCCTTCAAACGTTTTTTACTTTATACCGTTTGGATTTGTGTATTGTGGAGAAAGAAAGAAACAAGTTAACTTGCTCGGTGTCTACTTGTCCTGATGAGAGCGATATAATGAGACCCGGTATGCGAGTGGTACTGTCTAAGTACATACCATGAGACCAATTGACCTGGTGTTTTTGTTTCAAAGCATTGGGACACAAGTCTAAAGTTGCTTATAGGTCTGTTCTGTTACTCATCATGCATTACTTCTCATAAGAGGAATACTAGGCTACGATGTGATGATTCTCTTTCAATCTTACTGTTGTTTGTTAGAGCTCTTTCTGTCAAAGTTTTTTGTACGGTTTTCAACAGAACGCTGAGTGGTCTAGGACCTTGCTTCTATCCGTTCTGCTGATATAAGGGTTCGCTCAAAGAGTCACGCTTACTACATTTTTACCTATAAGTTGATTTGAAAGCAATATAGTATTTTTGGGTTTACTTGAAAAGTAAGTAGTTAAAAATTGAATTGGAAAATGAGATAAACCTCATAGAGAGTCAATCTTTTGAAAAAAGAAGTGAAAGTTAAATAAAAGAAAATAGAACATTAAATCATAGTCATCCTAGAAATGGTCATCCTAGAAACGACGTTGGAATTGTTGTTGACCACCTTGAATGTCATCATCAAATTGGCTGCCTAAAGGTTCACCAGATTGAGTAAATTGTTGACCAGTGGTGCCAGTGTTTCCCAAACCTTGTTGTTGTTGTTGTTGTGTACCAGCCTTTCTGCTACCACTACTCCAAGTTGGGTCTTCATCGTACATGCCGCCTGATTGATACTTGTCACCCTTAAGACCTTGATTACCATAGGTTTGTTGACCACCAGCTTGTTGACCTTGTTGCAAACCTTGCTGGTTCAAATCAGAATAGCCAGCAGATTGTTGATTTCCGCTGTAACCTTGAGGACCGCTTTGATCATAACCTTGTTGGTCTTGGGTGGCATATGTTTGACCTTGTTGACCCATACCTCTTTGGTTAGACCTGGTGTTTGACGAAGGTCTGCCCCCTTGATTTTGAGAATTCTGGTTTGGGAAACCCTGATTTTGAGTTTCAGAGTCGTTACCACCTAACTTGTTTGAGATTTTATCCATTAAATTTGACATTTTGATTGTGTGTATAGCTTACTTTTATAATATATACGATACTTGCATAAAGTTGATTATTGTAGGAGTCAAGAGAGGATATATATATATGTTGTATTTAATTATTTTTAATTACGAAGTGATAGTTGCTCATTCCAATTTTAACTTGTCTTGTATTGCTGGTTGATTCAAGGGGAACGAGAGTTCTAGCACGTTCTACTTAATACCTTCGTTCAACGGTCAGTCGTTAATTGAAATGACTTACTCGAATGTGTTTGGCAAGTTGTAGTTTGTCATAGATCAAAAAAGAAACAAGTAAAGAGCAAAGACCGAAGCATAGAGCAAGAGAGCAATGCAACAACAAGAACAAGAAAAAGAAAGGCCTATTGCGGTTTGAGGAGTTGATAATGAACACTTACAGAGGAATGAGTGAATGAAGAAGGAGTGAGTTGTTATTTACGTAAATGCTATATTCGATGACCCCTTCTACGTCACCCAACTTGGTTTTATCGCTTCACAAATTTTCAAGTAATTTTCCAACTCATTTAAATCAATCTTGGAAGAACCAGCGTAAAAAACCTTCCAGTTGGATTCAGCCAATGACAAGTTTAATTTACTCCTTTCAAAATACCATTTATTAATTGGGTTAGTTTTCCTCGATCTCCAAATTATTTTCTCGGAGAATTGATTCAATAAACTTTTAAAGACAATGTCAGCAACACCGGAGGAACCTTGAGACCTTGTGGTGACTGCAAATTTATCAAGATAGGGTATTCCACCATGTTCTTCTGTTATGATTGCTGCCCCTTCATAATCACCAGCAATGATTATACAAAGAACTTTGTTATTTACCCTTTCCAAATAATGCTCCAAGTCTAATTCTCTCTTGAAAGAATCATCAATTAAGTTTTTCAACTTCACCAAATCAATATCAGAATTATTAACTAAACTCAAACCTGAATTGGATTCCACTATCTTAATTGGGATACCCCTTTTAATTATTGTCGTGTTTAGCAATGGAGTCTTATTCAAATTCACTGGTAATGATGACGAAATAATAGGTCTATCTGTCAAGACATTGTAAATTATCGGGTTTGTATATCTCGTCTTGTCATTCAACGTGGCAATTTCAGGTGTCGTGATAATACCAGTGGAGTTAGGCAACTTGTCTAAAAGACTTTTCATAATTGATAAATTTTTCAAGTGAATATCTCTCTTTGCAGGTTTTAAAAACCCAATATACAATTCAGATTGAATATCCTCATATTCTTGTAATAAGTTGATCAACACGTGAGATGATTTGAACCGTTCAATAGAGGGGATTCCACCTTCTGGATCAATGAAAATGATTTTTTCAATCGTCAACAACTGATCATCATTACTGGCATTTAAACTGGACAAATCTGTAGCTAAACAATGTAAAACCTGTGTCGATGTCAATAAATCCTGTTTGGAAGTTTGCAAATTATATGCAATTGGATAAACTATCGGTATAATGCCCTGTGACAAAGGTATTAACAAGCTTTCTGGCAACGTCAATTTCAAACCTTGCTCACCAATTTCAAATAACCCACGTACAGAACGAGTTTCAATATCGTGGTTCTTATCCTTGGTGGACAAATTTATTGCATCCATCAAGTTATTTGATTGTTCGATAATCTTGTATGTCAATTGTGAAAAGCTTGGCTTTGTCGTTGCCACGTTCTTCATCATTTCTTCATCATTATCAATGACAATAACTGGGCTTACACCTAATCTAATAATACTATAAATGGTCAACCCAATGCCATTGACAATTTCTCTTGAAAGGTTTTCAAAGTCTCTGATCTTGATTATCGCTATCCTTAAAGTATCTGACAAGTCCAAATCCGAGTCCTTGGAAACAACTGGAATTTGACCAATATTTCCTCCCTCCCCCAAAAGTAAGTTATCAATAATTTTGTCATATTGAGTCTTTTGTTGCTTAATTGTCATTTTGAAATCATTGATGGTATCATAGTGTATCTGCTTGTTTTGATCATCTATGTCTTTCAACAAGGAATATTTTTTCAAATAATCCTTTGCCTCTCTCTTCCCAGAAGTTGATTTCAAAATCGATAAGATCAACTTCCTTTTCTCATCAGTTGACTGTTTATGTTTCTCTAAATTTGATCGGAATCCTTCGATCGATTTAAGTGACTAATATTGTATGTCATTAGTATTCTGTAATTGTCCAAGAAAAGTACACGAGCAAAAATCCCACTTACAGTTATAGATCTAGATAATGGTGGACTGGGTATCAGTCTCTTAATTGAGCTTTGTATCATATATCGGGTTCTATCTATATCTCTATATCTCTCTGTTCCCAAAGATGAGAGAACAAAAAAATTTGTTTGTTTTTCTTCAAAATTTGGTTGGCGGGTGATTTAGCCATCGTTGATATCATCATCGTATTCATCGGCATAGTACTCGGCGCCCAACTCTTCTGGTTGCTCAACACTCTTACTGATTTCTATCAATTTGCCCATCACACTCACACAAAATGGCTTCAATGTACTTATCTCTGTCATTGACAAATTATCTAATTGTAAATATGTCGAATTCAACTCTTTTATACCTTGTCTTGTCTTGGTCAATCTTACCTCGAGCAAGTCTTGTACGATGGATCGCAACTGATGTGGCAGGTCGGGGAGATCATCACTGGCTTTATCCAATAGCATTTTGGAGATTTCCAACCAATGCCATGGCAACTTACTGAAACTTGTAGGCTGGTCTATTTCTTGTTGGTATAAATTTGTCAAATTCTGTAAAGTTAACCATGGTGGTGGTACGATATTACATTTGTCTTGTGCCTTCAATATCAATGCAAGCCAGAGAGGGATTTCCACTCTTCTCATAGCTCGAAGTGGGGGCAATTGGGTCTATAATTACAACATGGTGTTAGTCATAAGGTCATGTAGTCAAAAGATACGATGGTCAGTTTTACTTACACCTATCAACTGTATTCCTTCCAATGTAACTCTTGGTAGTATCGAAATCGTCTCATTCTCAGCTAAAAAGTTGATCTCCTGAGGCGATAAAGAGTTCAGTAGACGTTGTGGTAAGGACATTTTCCATTCAATGCAATTTATCTTCAATTTGACATTACCACGCGTTAGCGATAAGTTGAAAGCCTCAAAAAAAAAATTTTGTGTTTTTTGAAAAATTGTGAATTCAAAAGAGGTCAAGAGGAAGAAGAAGAGCTCATCGAGGAGATGGATGACTTTGACGTATTATCATTTATATCACCTTTGGAAAGAGTGACAACAGTTGTTGAGAAAGGGGAGTCGAAGTATGTTTCAAAGCAGCATAGTGTTGAAATAGAGCATCAACAGATAGAAGAAAATGACGATTATGATGTTCCGATTCACGTATTTGATCTCCCATCTTTAAATTCTAAACCACCACTGGAAGTGCTATATATTTTACTCAGATTGATGAAGGCAGATATACCTACAAATTTTGGAGTTAGCTCCCAGGAGAAAAGTGTTGAGGAGATAATGGAAGAACGAGATATCACTTTAAGTGAAGTAGAAAACATCATGCCTTGGCTCTCTCAAAACTCGGCGTTATCGAGCGTTTCGCAGTTGGCTTATTTGTCAAGAACTGCCATAGACATCAACCAGTATCTCACAGTTGTAGTATCATCTGAATTATCTTGGATAAGTGACCCAGTTTTGAAAGAAAAAATATGGAAAGAGGCTAGCTTGAGACTATCGCAAAATTGTGGACGTACAGCACAACCAGATGTTACAAGGAAAATAGTTCTATCTGGAGTTCCACCCATAAGCTTGTATGAACCTTCTTTGACATCTGATAATTTAGGATTGAAGACTTGGGGATCTTCCTTGATGTTGTCACAGCGTTTAATCAACAATAGAGATTTGTTAGAGGAACCTGTGTTAGAGTTGGGCTCTGGAACTGGCTTAGTTGGTATCACTTGCTTGTTGTTAGGTCTTCAAGATGTAACTTTAACAGATTTGCCAGAAATAGTACCGAACTTGGCAAAGAATTTTGAATTAAACAATTTACCACTGACAGCTAAAGTGGAAGTGTTGGATTGGTCGAACAGCACGAGCTTTGAGCTTATCAATAAGGAGAAAAAATTTCAAACAATAATACTGTCTGATCCACTTTATTCATCAAAGCATCCTGGATGGATCGTTGATATGTTGGAAAAATTTTTATCTCCAAGTGGGAAGGTCATATTACAAATTCCAATACGAGCTACTTTTGCCAAGGAACGAGACATATTATGGTCATTGATGCTGAAACAATTCAACGAGATTGAAAGCCATTACGAAGAGGGATACGATGACTTTGGAGAACAACAATTTGTATTGAAAACTTTTACCTACTCCTCTTCTTCATCTAATATATAATTACCCAATTTATCAACTTTCAACTTCTTTCCTTCACTTAACGCTTCAATAATTTTTTCATTTTCCTCATCCAATTGTTCATCACCCAGATTTTCTTCTTCACTTTCTAAATCCTCAGAGTCATAATCACTATATCCGTAATCGTCATCATCACTTCCTTCTTCTCCTTCTTCTTCATCGTTTTCATCTCCTTCAACCTCATCTTCACTTCCCGAGTCATTTACTCTCATGCTATTGAAAGCCAGCTCTAATTCCTTATCCTCTTGTGATTGCCTTACAGCATTTCTTGTTTTCCTTACAAATCCAGAAGCCTGAACTTCCAAATCCAAATTACCAACTCTTGAGATGTCCCTTTTAAAGACTGGATATGCATGAGCATAACCTTCACCAAATCCTTCATCGTCCAACATCGTTGGATCATTTTTTGGAGCATAGTTAAATCTCTTTTTGAAAAACCTTCTTATACAATCAACGTCTCTTTTGAAATATTGCTCAGCATCCACATGGTCTATAGAAATACATTGGGGGAAATCAATAACGACAAAGTCACTCTCAAACTTTCCAACATCTTCAAATTCTCTGATCATAATATTGAACTCATTATAATCACAATGGATCAATCCTTGATTACCCAATTTGACTATAAATTTCATCAAATCGGAATAAAGCTTTTTGTAATTGTGATGCTCTTTTAACTGTCTCATAGGGAACCCGTTTATTAATTCCATAACAACACAATGCCTTGAGCAATCGTAAGGGTGGGGCACAGAAAAGCCATTGTTAAACAAAGTTACCATGAATTGGTACTCCTTTTCAGAGGCCAATCTGGAAAGAAACATCCAACTAGCGGATTGATTTTTCTTTAAATAATCTCTGTTATTCTTGACAGTACGGAATGAGGTTCTTCCCAATCTGTGGATTTTCATTACTTTCTTCACCCCATTTGGATCATCTACAGAATAAATATCACTCTCTTTACCAACACCTATAGTTGTACCGACTTGAACCAAAGTATTTCTACTCCAAAGGTTTTTGATCGCTAAATAATCAAACCCATTGTATGTCAATCTATAACCATCGTATTTAGCATTTCTCAATCTCGAGATCAATTTCAACTTAGCCAAGTCTCCAATTGACTTGAGAACTGCCGATTGATTTCTCAATCCACTGAGTTGAAAAATCAATTTGGTAGGAACCACTTCATGGTTTCTTGACCCAGCTTCAGCAGCTTGCAAGACTTTGAAGTCCTCCAGGGTCAAATATCTCATATGAGAAGTATCCAATTTCATTCTTGTGTTTGTCTATGTGTTATTTATCAATACTGTTCTTATAAGTCAATCTCATCTCAAAAATTTTATTTTTTAAAAAAATTTTTTTTCATTTTTAATTAGAGAGAAAGTTTCGGTCTACAAGATTAAAGGTGTGAAGTAGTTGAAAGTTTGTTTAATACTAGATATATATATATATATTTGTTCAAAGATTCGGAGACCATCTTTGTGGCTTTTCATTCCCGTCATCCCACATTGACACGATGATAACCCTGTTGCCTTTAGTCCAAGGGGAACGTCCATGAGTTGCTTGAAAATTATCTATCAAACACAAATCGCCTTCTCCCCATTTATGTGAGAATTCAATTTCTATAGACTTGGCAAGTACTTTGTCTAAAAGCTTTTTCTCGATGAAAGTGCCATCGTCATAAGTTGTTGGAGAATAAGTTATACCGTCAGTCCCTTTATGTTCGGGATGGTCCAAGGCCCCCATGATTTGGGCAGCTCCATGACGACCAGCTAAACCATTAAACCATACAGGCTTTCTTGTTACTGGGTGGATACGAATCAGAGGAACATGCTGAGTGGTTCTTAAATCTCCATTTGCTAACCACTCAAAGTCATCAGTTAATTTTCTAATCATCTTCTCCAGCTTGACTTTCTTTACTTCCATGGAGTCACCCTCTTCGAAAAGATGACCAAATCCATTGACACCTTCCCAGTTGAACTTGTTATCGGTTCCTTCATTTCCAACACCTGGGTAAATTTGAGTCATTCCCAATCCACGCCTTGCAAGTTCTTTCACAAATTCTGGTTCTTCTTTGAGCATGGCTTCGAATAATTCTCTTGAATGGGCAATTGGAGTCTCCCCTCCTTCTTCTGCCGCCTTGTGACAGAAGAAATGAATATTTGATGGGAAATGATTGAATCTATCATACTCGTTATGCTGGAAAAACCTTCTGTCTGGAGGTCCTTCATTGGCGGTGAAAACTTCTGGAGCCAACTCGTTTCTTTGTCCAGCTAATCCAATTTGTTGGAATGGAACTCTACCTCTAGATTTTTCTATCGTGCGAATAAATTGTGAAAAATCCTCTGCGGACGAGTGACCAAGTCCCTTTATCAAAACAGCACCATGTTTCACCAATAAATCAGTTATTATACCCAGTGAAGAAACATCCTTCAAAAATTTCAATTCAGTATCAATTGGAATACTTCCCTCCTTGTTAGAAGACAACTTGAGAACATATGGAAACTCATTGCCCTCCACTGTACGTGAGTTTGGAATGTCGATTTTGTTCAAACTTAATTCATAACTATCATATATACCCGAAAGCGATTTTGGATTTCTTGAGATCAATCCGTTTTCAATAGTCATGTTTCTCAGGTAATTGTCCGCCTAAGGCTTTTGGTCATTATTTCATAGACGAATGGAAGTTGATATATATATCTTATGTTTCTATCCGATAACCCTTTTAAATATTCAGATAATTGGCCTTGGCCTAAATCACCCCTTGAAGTTTATTTCTGCAAGAAGTATAAGCCACAGTTGCGAACCGTTAATCTTTTACAACCAGATTCACCTTCTTTCAATATCCAGACCGGTTTTAATTTAACCTGGTCTCCGAGAGATTCGTGAACTGCCAAAGCTGAGTCGATAATTCATTGAACTGATAAATCACTGAGCTGAGAAATCAATTTGATGAGTACCACTGCATGACTTCTGGCTCTCTTGTCAGCAGCTTTCAAGAGATGAAACTACGAGAGGATCATGTACATCATATGAGGTCCATTTTTATCTTTCTGTTTTTTCATGAGTTATATCATCAAAGACTATTGTTAAAAATTTCGCTTTTAATTACGAAGGTCCAATCTACGAGAACCAAACTGTTAAAAAATTGGTTGAAAGTCTTAATCTTGTGAGATATATGGAAATATTCAAAAATCTGGAGACCAGCCCTTTGGTTTCTCGTTCCCGTCATCCCACATTGACACGATGATAACCCTATCTCCTTTAGTCCATGGATGACGCCCATGAGTTGTTTGAAAATTATCTATCAAACACAAGTCACCTTCTTCCCATTTGTGTGTAAACTCAAGCTCTATTGACTTGGCAAGTATTTTGTCCAAAAACCTTCTCTGGATGACAGTGCCGTCATCATAAATTATTGGTGAATAAATCAGTCCATCAGTTCCTTTATGCTCAGGATGATCCAAAGCCCCCAAAATTGTAGCAGTACCATGGCGACCAGCTAAGCCATTAAAACACACGGGTTTTCCTGTTACTGGATGAATACGAATCAGAGGAACATGTTGAGTTACTCTCAAGGATCCATTTTGTAACCACTCGAAATCATCGGTTAACTTTCTAATCATCTTCTCCAGCTTCACTTTTTTCACTTCCGCGGAGTCACCCTCTTCAAAAAGATGACCAAACCCATTAACACCTTCCCAGTTGAACTTGTTTCCAGTTCCTTCATTTCCAACTCCTGGGTAAATTTGGGTCATCTCCAATCCACGTCTGGCAAGTTCTTCAACAAATTCTGGTTCTTCTTTCAAAATAGCTTCGAACAATTCCCTAGAGTGGGCAATTGGCGTCTCTCCTCCTTCTTCTGCAGCCTTGTGACAGAAGAAATGAATGTTTGAAGGAAAATGGTTGTACCTAGCATATTCGTTATGTTGGAAGAACCGAACTTCTGGAGGTCCTTCATTTGCTGTGAAAACTTCCTGTGCTAACTCATTTCTTTGTCCAGCTAAACCAATCTGCTGAAACGGAACTCTACCTCTAGTTTCTTCTATTGTACGAATGAATTTTGAGAAATCCTCTGCGGATGAGTGACCGAGGCCTCTTATCAAAACAGCACCATGTTTCACCAACAAATCAGTTATTATACCCAGTGAGGAAACATCCTTCAAAAATTTCAATTCAGTATCAATTGGAACACTTCCCTCCTTGTTAGCAGACAACTTGAGCACATATGGAAACTCGTTCCCATCAACAATATGTGCGTTTGGGATGTCAACTTTGTCCAAATTTAACTCATAATCATCATATATACCAGAAAGAGATCTTGGATCTCTTGAGGTCAATCCGTTTTCAACAGTCATGTTTTCAGGTAATTGCTCACTTGAAGCTTTGGATCATCATGTCATAGACGAACTGCTGTTGATATATTTATATATATATCCTATGTTTTTTACCCGATAACCTTCTTGAATTTTCGGACCGTTGATCTAAATCACCCCCTGAGTTTTATCTCTTGCCACAGTTGTGAAGTGTGAAAAACGAAAAGCTTAATTAAACGAAGCCTGATTAAGGAGCCGCGCAAATCTGTATTTTAAAAGTTGATGCAAGAAGGGGGGATTGTATCGCCCACTTTTTGTTGATTTAATATCTTCAAAGAGAATCTTACAAGTGAATTAGAGTTAAGTTTATAAACTTTAAATTTAATCTATAAAAAAAAACCTCACAGGACTTGCTTGGTGGTCCTCTTCTTCTTGTAAGTTACGTAATAACCAATAATCAGGGCATCAATGGCGTAGAAGATGGAAAGGACTGCAGACAAATAATGACCAGTACGAATGTTTGGCTGTTCAGTCGTCTTGTAAAAAATTGGATTAAAAATACAGTCTGCAATAAACCCCCAGGTATTCATACCACTACTGACAAGACCTCTTAATAACGGATCATCGTCATAAAACTCTTGACACATCAGCCAGTACAATCCTGCAGTTCCCAATGCGATTGATCCTTGATAATAAGAAAAGAACATAAGCAGCCTTGGTGCTTTGAACAGATCTTTTGCAGCCAATACGAATAACCAAATCGAACCAAATAAGCCAGCAACGACCAATGGCTGCCATCTTTGTCCACGAAGATAAGTATCTGAAATCCAGCCTGTTACAATTGCCCATAAATATTGTACTGCATATATCGGTGTGATATAATTATTGATTTGAGCAACTGTGTAAGAACCCTTTTGGATTTTATTCCATCCTTTCAAATAAAATGACATTGAAGTATTTGGAATAGATGTAATATCTTGCGAAATACCCAAGAACCAAAAGGCCCAAGCATGCCATGAAAACAACATTCTTTTCAAATCTGTCAATCTAAATTTCGTAATCGGCTTTTCCTTTATTGGTCTTCTATCTCTCAAATAAGCAATGTCCTGTTCTGTCCAATACCAATTAGGTTTTAACCTGGACAAAATATCAGGGAAAAATACAGCTTGAGGAATTATGAAAAATAAAGATATGCAACCATCGATAATAAAAGTCCACTGGAAACCTTGTCTTCCCAAAGCACCATCCAAATGCGTAGCAGTTCCAGCTTGTAAATATGATGCAAACATTGGACCAATGGCAGTGAAAGATTGTAATATGACCGACCTTCTAGCAAGTTCTTCAGGTGTATAATATGAGCCCAATACAAACATTAAAGACGCATAATGACCTGATTCAAAAACACCAACTAAACAACGTAAAACAATCATCTGAAAAGGAGTTTTAATGAGAGAGGTACAGAATGTTGTAATCGTCCAACACACCTCTATTCCAATGATAAGGTATCTTGTATTATACCTTACCATAACCCAAGCAACAGGGTAACCACAAATGATACAAGCAACATTGTAGGCAGTATTGGCATAGTTCAACTCATTGCCTTCCACGCCCAAGTACTCTTTCATTCCACTAACATACAGAGCAGTCAAATTTGATTTGTCAAGATACTTCACAAGTGTCGAAAATGTCGCAAAGAACAACACTGCAAATTCAACTTTTCCAATTGTTTTACGTTGTTCCGGTGTCTTATCAAGGGAATCCCAAAGATAACTCTTCCAGCTCCTTTTGGCAGGAACCAGATCAACTACATTAACCTCCGCATCTGACTCAAATGACTTTTCAGAGCCTTCAATTACTTTCTCATCATAAGAATCAATTTTAAGTATCTCGATTTTTTCGTTTTCCTTACTTTGAACTTCTGAAGTAGACATTATAAACTGAAATGGTCTGAAATACAACTACAACATATTGAACAACACTCGGACCATGATGAACTTATATAGTTAACTTGTTAACGGCAAGATCGACAGGCCTCATCGTTTCTTAAACGAGTCTCAATACCCTTTTTTTTTGTGGGACGCATCCACAGTTGTTTTTACGTGGAGAACTTGATTATACAATGAAATGGAGAGCCCATTTCTCGAAAGCGGATAAAAACCCGACCTTGCTTCATTAATGAACTGAAATCTATGGTCTCCTAAAGCCGGTGCTATTTGTTTCATTGCCAGCTAGTTTTGTGTTGCAACTCTATTTATCTGTAGGATTATGAGAGTTGAGAGATAAATAACTGTGGTTCTTAGCATTTTATTTGCAATGATGAAAAGCAGTGAAAGACAAAGACCCTGCTCAGGCAAAAGGAGGAAATATTGGCCGCTTTCGTTCTTGAGCGTTTGAAGTTGGTTTGTATTCAAATCCTCCATTTCTTGAAGTGCTATAAAAGCTCCAATTTTGTCACCATCTTTCACTAAAAGTCTCAGTTGTTGGACTGTAATCATGAATTCACTGAATAGCCGGTTGAAGAAACCACTTGCCATGCATATAAGTAATCAGCTGGATTATCTTTGGAACGTAGCTAAACCTTTTTTGAAAATTCTTACGTAATATATATCTCTCTAAAAGTATTGGTCAGCATCCACATGATCTATAGAAATACATTGGGGAAAATCGGGTATCAGAAAGTTGCTTTCAAAACTTCCCAACATCTTTAAACTTTCTGTGGATATACATTACTCTTTTCACCCCATTTGGGTCGTCCACAGAATTATCTATCACTCTAATCACCAACGCCTACAGTAGTACCTACTTGAGCCATAGAATTCCGCAATAATCCCACTGCACAAGCTCTTTGTCGCTGAATGATGAAACTCATTGTGTGTGAAATATCATATTCAGCATTTTCGATCACGGAATCAAATCTAACTCGGCCAACTATTCAATAGATTGAAGAACTTAGAACTGCAATTGGTAACTCAATCCGCTGAGTTAAAGAAATCAATATGGTAGGAAGCACTTCTTGATTGCGCAACTGCGGTATCAGAAGCTTATAACAGTTTGAAGTCCCGTAGCAAGGTCAACTATATCATATGAGAATTATTCAGTGTCTCGTACGAAATTAAAGATCAAACTTTTTTTTTTCGTTATTTTCTAGTTGAAATAAAATACAGTAAGTAGACTTTGCTATCAAAAAACTTACCTAAATGAGGATAAACGATAGGAATTACTTCTGCCATCATTTATTATCACTGACCATTATCACAAACAAGTTATCTTAAATGGGGCTTGTATAATCTTATGAGAAAAGTTTTTTCTTCTGTTCCCATGAAATCCCGTTTATATATTCTATATAAAGTTACTTTCACTTTTATTTATTATATATTTAAAAACACGGGATATCTATCTATCCAAAAGTTGCACGTGAGCACTCCAAACTTTGAAAAGAACTATTAAAGGTCGTCTTTGTGATGATTGAGTTCATCAAAGCCACTATTGTTGAAGCTCTTTTCATTTGCAGTTACAAAAACATTAGACTACAAAATAAATGTAGAAATTAGTTGAAAGTTTTTTTTGTACTAGATACATAGATTTGTTCAAAGATCTGGAGACCAGCTCTTTGGCTTTTCATTCCCGTCATCCCACATTGACACAATGATCACCCTATCACCTTTAGTCCATGGAGAACGTCCATGGGTTGCCTGGAAATTATCTATCAAACACAAGTCACCTTCTTCCCATTTGTGTGTGAATTCAAATTCTATAGACTTTGCAAGTAATTTATCCAAAATCCCTCTTTCGATGAAAGAGCCGTCATCGTAAGTTGCTGGTGAATAAGTCATACCGTCAGTTCCTTTGTGTTCGGGATGGTCCAATGCCCCCATAACTTTCGAAGTTCCATGACGACCAACTAAACCATTGAACCATACTGGTTTTCCTGTCACTGGATGAACACGGAACAGAGGAACATGCTGAGTGATTCTTAAATCTCCATTTGGTAACCATTCAAAATCATCAGTTAATTTTCTAATCATCTTTTCCAGTTTCACTTTCTTTACTTCCATAGAGTCACCCTCTTCGAAAAGATGACCAAACCCATTAACACCTTCCCAATTGAACTTGTTACTTGTTCCTTCATTTCCTACCCCTGGGTAGATTTGAGTCATTCCCAATCCACGTCTTGCAAGTTCTTTAACAAATTCTGGTTCTTCTTTTAACATGGCTTCGAATAATTCTCTCGAATGGCCAATTGGAGTCTCCCCTCCTTCTTCTGCCGCCTTGTGACAAAAGAAATGAATATTTGATGGAAAATGATTGTATCTTGCATATTCACTATGTTGGAAAAACCTTCTATCCGGAGGTCCTTCATTGGCCGTGAACACTTCTGGAGCCAATTCGTTCCTTTGTCCAGCTAAACCAATTTGCTGAAATGGAACTCTACCTCTAGATTCTTCTATCGTACGAATGAATTTTGAAAAATCCTCTGCGGATGAGTGACCGAGTCCCTTTATTAAAACAGCACCATGTTTCACCAACAAATCAGTTATTATACCCAGTGAAGAAACATCCTTCAAAAATTTCAACTCAGTATCAATTGGAATACTTCCCTCCTTATTAGCAGACAACTTGAGCACATATGGAAACTCATTCCCATCCACAATACGTGAGTTTGGGATGTCAATTTTGTTTAAACTTAGTTCATAATCATCATATATACCCGAAAGCGATTTTGGATCTTTTGAGATCAATCCGTTTTCAATAGTCATGTTTCTCGGTGATTTTTCAGCTGAACCTTTCGATAATTATAACATACACCGACTGTTATTGTTCTATATATACTCTATGTTTCGTTGCCATCACCTTGTTTTTTGAACATTCGGATAGTTGTTTCAAATCATCCCCTGATATTTTATTCCTGCAAGAAATAAAAGCCACAGTTGTTGCAATGCAGAAAAAAAAAACTTAATCTTGTGCGTAAAACGGATATGGTCAAATTAGCCGCTCGTATCAATTTCTCTAAAAGGCCATGCCATATCATATCATATTACGCCTTGCATGTTGATGTAGACAAAATGGGTTCTGTGTTTGTGTGTATATTTTGAGTGTTAAATAAAGATACTACAGGTGAAAAAATGTGTTAAATAACATTAGAATTCAATTTTAAATCTAAAAACAAATCACAACACTTGTTTGGTTGCCTTCTTTTTCTTGTAAGTAACGTAATAACCAAGAACCAGGGCATTTATGGCGTAGAAGATGGAAAAGACAGCAGACAAGTAATGACCAGTACGGATGTTTGGCTGATCCGTTGTCTTGAACCAAATCGGATTACAAATACAATTTGCAATAAACCCCCAAGTATTCATACCACTACTGACAAGACCTCTTAATAACGGATCATCGTCATAAAATTCTTGACACATCAGCCAATACAATCCTGCAGTTCCTAATGCGATTGATCCCTGATAATAAGAAAAGAACATAAGCAGTCTTGGTGCTTGAAACAGATCCTTTGCAGCCAATACAAATAACCAGATAGAACCAAATAAGCCAGCAACGATCAATGGCTGCCATCTTTGTCCACGAAGATAAGTATCTGAAATCCAGCCTGTTACAATTGCCCAGAAATATTGTATGGCATATATTGGCGTGGTATAATTATTGATTTGAGCAACTGTATAGGAATCCTTTTTAATTTTATTCCACCCTTTCAAATAAAATGACATTGAAGTATTTGACAATGACATGATATCTTGAGAAACCCCAAAGAACCAAAATGCCCAAACCTGCCATGAAAATAACATTCTTTTAACATCTGTCAATCTGAATTTCGTTATTGGTGTTTCCTTTATTGGTCTTCTGTCTCTCAAATAGGCGATATCCTGTTCTGTCCAATACCAATTAGGTTTTAACCTGGATAAGATATCAGGGAAAAAAACAGCTTGAGGAATTATGAAAAATAAAGATATGCAACCATCGATGATAAAAGTCCACTGAAAACCTCTTCTTCCTAAAGCACCATCCAAATGCGTAGCAGTTCCAGCTTGTAAATAGGATGCAAACATCGGTCCAATGGCAGTGAAAGATTGTAATATGACCGACCTTCTAGCAAGTTCTTCAGGTGTATAATATGAGCCCAACACAAACATGAGGGCGGCGTAATGCCCTGATTCAAAAATCCCCAATAAACAACGCACAACAATCATTTGGAAAGGAGTTTTGATGATCGCTGTACAGAATGTTGTAACAGTCCACAATACCTCAATGCCAATAATAAGGTATCTTGTATTATACCTTACCATAATCCAAGCAACAGGGTAACCACATATTATAGAAGCAACATTGTAGGCAGTATTGGCATAATTCAACTCATTACCCTTTACATCTAAGTATTCTTTCATTCCACTAACATACAGAGCAGTTAAATTTGATTTGTCAAGATACTTCACAAGTGTCGAAAATGTAGCAAAGAACAACACTGCGAATTCAACTTTTCCAATTGTTCTTCGTTGTTCCGGTGTCTTATCAAGGGAATCCCAAAGATAACTCTTCCAGCTCCTTGTGGCAGGAACCACATCAGCTATATTAATTTCTGCATCTGATTCAAATGACTTTTCAGAGCCCTCAATTACCTTCTCATTGAAAGAATCTGACTTAAGTTTCTGGATTCTTTCCTCTTCTGAAGTAGACATTATAAGCTGCACTGTTTGGATATACACTTAAAGCAAACAAAAGAACTCAGGAGGCATGAGAGCATATATATAAGTAATCTCATCACCGGCAAGACCTATCTCATCGTTTGTTTCAGCGGTTTGCGTACCCCTTTTGGAAAGCATCCACAGTTTTTTTTATCTTTTTTTTTTTTGTTTTTTGTTTTTCGGATATCACCATCTTAACTAAACAGCAAAAATGAAGCGGTGATGAAAAACTGAAACCTTGCATCATTGGTGATCTAATTTTGTTGGCTTCCCTCAGCTCATCTTTCTTGCTTTAGTGCCAGCAAGCTAAGTCTTGCAGGTATAGTTATAGGGTAGGATTATCAGTCTGGAGGAAAATAAGAAAACTGTGGTTCGTACTTATGCATGAAAATTTTCAACACGAAGGACCCTGATAACGGCAAAGGGAATATAAGTTAGCCGCTTTTGGTTTTAACTTGAAACACTTGAAGTAGGTCTGCTATCTTATCCAAATCCTCCATTTCTTGAAGGGCTAGAAAAGTTCCAATTTTATCGCCTTCCTTTTCAAAAAGAGAAACTTTTTGTGCTGCAATCATAAAGTCATTGAATCGTTGATTAAAAAGACCGTTAGCTTTCATCTTTTTCATGAAGAGTTGATGAGTTTTGATTTTCAACATGATAGTCAAAAGGTTTCTATGAATTGCCCTGTGAAGATCTAATTGCACTTTGTATTGTAATTGAAAATCATCAGCTTGACACAAAGTGAATTGAGCATATTGGCAAAAGGATGCCAAGTCGGAACCTCGAGTTGAAAGTACTTCGAAGACTTTGAACAAAATGGCATAGATTTTTCTCATTCTTTTGTACTTATTGAGTAAAAGAGAGTTTTCAAGATTTTCAATCTGAATGGCTTCGATTTCGTCAACAGCATATTGCTCATAGAAGTACTCTTTTAAACTTGAGCTTTGAGTTAGAAAGTTGAAATATATATCGTTAACATTGATCTTTGCCTGATCCAGATGGATCAATTTTTCAGGGGTGAGGAGACTGAAACCAGAAGATATATGAAATAATTCAAATACAATAAGGTCCATATGCATCCATTTGGATGCCTCCGTATTGATCTGATGTATCTGCTCGATCTGGGAGTGCAAAACTTCAATAATGCCTCGTTGTGTCACTGATTTGAAATCCCCTTTCAGCAAAAATCGCATGGTGTTGATACCACAATTCATCAAGCCTCTGACATACAAAAGCAGATCCGGAGTTTTGAAGACGCTTCTCAATAAAACTATTCTTTCCTCCTCTTCAAGATCATTGCATTTGCCGCCAACGGATAACTCAAGTTGATCAACCACTTGTTCTGAAGTTTGTAATGCATTCATGAATCTTGCAAGAATTTCCTTGGTAAGACTCAATGTTTCAACAGAACTTCTCAATGTGTAAAGAGATGCAAGGCTCAGAGTATTCAGCTCCTGGAAGGATAATAATCTGTGAACTTGTTGCCGAATCCCTAGCGCTAAACCTTCCTGAATGTGATCCATCAAGATCTGGTCATACGATTGAAATAAAGGTACCAATACCATCATTGATTGGACGCAGACATTGCACAAGTTTGTGCAACACTTTTTGATTATACCCTTCTTCTCTTGGACTAAGTTTCGCTCCTTCCGTAATCTGACAGGCATCTAATGATAAGCTTTTAGATATACTTTTTATCGATTCGAAAATGACAGATATCAACTTATAAATGGAGGCCAATTTTTGTAAGCTGATGATAACAACGTACTATCCCAGACTGAACAGAATCTGATCCTTTTAATTTGCTATTCATCTAATAAATTAATAATCAACATTTTTGAAACCGCATGTTCATTTCCAAATCAAAGATCCTGTTCAAAAATGAACCGAACCAAATTTGAAGTTACACGCTTAACAAAGGGCAGAAAAAACTACGAACTGATTAGAAGAAGAGCACCCGGTTCTGAGTTCAATAACATGAGAGTTCGTTTGAAATTACAAACTGAGACTCAGCCCGAGATGCACCTCTCACTGGTGTAAGATGGAGAACATTAAATAGTCATTAACTCAACCAATTGGTTTAACCTTTTCAAACAGATCTGATGTTTCACAAAAGGGTGTGCCCTTTTCATATCACCAAGTGTGCCCAGTCATTACCCTTTTGGGTATGCCTGAGTAGCCCCAAAAACCCCAAACGGGAACAACAACAAAAAATCAAAATCTCTCACAGAGAGAGAGAAGAAAAGAAATAGAACAGGACGCAAAAAATACGCGATTTATTCAGATCTGATAAATCAGCATTGTCTAATATGGCCACTCCAACTCCTGCACCAGATCATCCCGCCAACAAGTTATCCAATTTGCTTTCTGATGATTTCAGATATCAGCTCCTGAAAACTCCTTACGTTTTGCCTTTGGAGAAGGATATTTACCAGACAAGGTTGAAAGAACTTCGAGACAACTGGAAATATGGTGCTCTTGTTCAATGGTGTTATCTTTTCAAAGGTCTTATCAAATTGACTGATCATTTTGATATCAACTCTTTCGAGGAGGAGTTGTTGCAATTGAATCCACCTACTTTCATAACAAGATTGAAAACTCAATTGGTTTACTACTTAACAGGTGAGCGAATCACAAACACATACTTGGAAGAAACTGGTGAATTTGAAGAAGCTTTGAAAAATATAATTCCGCAGTACTTTTTGGATCATTATCAAACTGATAAAGATATTGAAAATTTCCAATTTCTGAAGTTATCAATAGTAGAGCAAATCAATATTTATTACGAGTTGATTGATTTGGCAAACAACAAAAATGATTCCCTCCGAAAACTTATCGAAAGTAAATATGAAAAAACCATAGAACAAACAAAACCCATTTCAATATTGGTTTCAAATAAAAAGCTTTCACAAGAGGAATATTTCATATTACCTGACTTGAGACTATACTATAAGGAATTGACTTTCAAGAAAATTGAGATTCCAAGAAAGAAGTCTGATTTAGAACAAAAATTAAACACAAACACCTTTGAGGAACTATTACAAGACGCCGAGCCACTGATTACCAAATTCACTTGCCTTTGCTCTAACATATATCAATTCGATGAATTTATCAGTTCACAACCAAGAACTTCATCGTTGTACAAATCTTTGAAACCTCACTATGATATCATTGCAGAAAATGATGTCAAATTACGTAAACAAGAACTTTCCAGACAAAGACAGATCAAATTACAAAATTTGATGGTACATAGAAAAAGATCTTCTAGATTGGAAGAGAAAGAGAGAAGAAAACTGGAAGATGATGAAAGGGAAAGATTGGAATACGAAGAGATGAAGAGAGAAGTTGCGGCAAATCGTGCAGCTAAGAGAATGAAGTTAAGAGGAGATGGGTTTGATAGCAGAGAAGGAAGTGCTGGTTTGGTCTCAAGAGACGAGAGATATAGGAGGAAACACACAGAGTCGGAAGATGGAACTGTCTCAAATACTCCAGAGCCTCATCAAGAAGCAATCGTCGATTTGGAATCTACTGACAATGCCATTCCAATAGATGATTCAGAGGCAACGAAAGAGCCTAATGAAGAAGTGACAGCTAAATCAAGTGCTGAAGAAGGAGTGAAAGAGCCTAATGAAGAAGTGAAAGCTAAATCAAGTGCTGACGAAGACGTTACAACGCCAATTGAATCCACCGTTGATTCCGGAGACTCTGAGCCATCTCAGAACCTGCCAGCAGAGGCCAAACAACCCGATGCTGCTGAACCGTCAGTTGTTCCCGAAATAACGTCATTCAATGATCTGCTGGATGTGATCAAATCCAATGTTGATTCAGTTGGTAAGAAGGAAGAGATTTCTCCAAATGTTAATACTGCAGTCTCTGAACCATCTCAAATCTTGCCTGCAAATGTGAAGCAACCTGATTCTGTCGAACTGTCAACTGTTAGTGAAACTACATCATCCAATGATCCGCTGGATGTGAGCTTTGATAAGCCACAAGACCCACAGCCTGGAAATGCAGTTGATCAGAACAGCACGAAACCTGTCCTGTCTGATTCTGTTCATCCTGGTGAAAGCTGATATTATTCGTGGTGTCTTCCATATAGCTTATAATCGTAGATAACTCTTCATACATATCTTTGAAACAAAAAGTACACCATATTATCTTCACTAAATATGATAAATGTAGAGAGCCCCTGTCTCTAATTTTTGAAAGATGAAATCAAATGATCAAAGAAAGCAAAAAAAAACAAAAAAAACTTGCGCTCTGAAAACCAGAGCTTGAAGAAACAAGGAGGCTATTTGCACAACAGTATATCAATCAGACACGCCATTTGAACGATCAATTGCTCCAGCACAACATTTTTAGACCGTCATCGTGCCCCAGCTCCAGTCTTAACTGTCTCAAATTTTGTTTACTTCACAGGTTCGAATAATATAAATTTCAACAAGCGAGGCACATATTGCATCATATAGAAGAAACGGCAGGCCCGACAAAAATACAAGTACACACTCAATTCATTTTGTAGAATGCCCGATCAAGGTTTCGACGAGAGAAATCGATCACATAATGAATCAGATAATACAAATCCATTCCAGTATCAGCAGGATACTATCAGTCAGTACCAGCAACAACAACAACAACAGCAGCAGCAGCAGCAACAGGTGTTGCCCAAGGTACGTGGCAAGAGCGGTCAGCCATCAGCTTATAAACAATCACCACTGAATGCAGCTCCAGCTACTCCAAGGATGTTGAGAAATGCGAGTAATAACGTGTTAAATCCTAGCAATAATAACTTGAACGACTACCACATAAACACTAATTTTCAATTGCAAAAGACTCAGTCTCAAAGCACTTCATCAACCACACCAAGTAGAACTCTGTCAGCATCCAATCCGAGAACAAAAGATTCAGTCGTGATAAATCCATTCCCAGCAGGGACGCAAACGCTTCCTTCCACGGCTGGAAAATCAGTTCATCCTGAAACAGCCTCTGTCCAACAACAGAGAATTTCAACTGATAAGCTGCAACAACAATACGCAACACCAACAAAGACTGTACTTTTACCTCCTGCTAATGTTGAAAATACTGTTTCCAGAGCTACTTCCGAGAAGACTCCTAACAGAGCTAATTCCCAATCACATCACTCTAGAGCTTCTTCTCAAAAACATCAACGACCAGTAGCTAAAACTGATGGACAGTTTCATAGAAAGTCCATCGGGGAATGGGATTTCTACAAGACTATTGGTGCAGGTTCTATGGGTAAAGTGAAGCTTGCTAAACATAGAAGGACTAATGAAATTTGTGCTATCAAGGTTGTTCCGAGAGCTGAAAAAATTTGGTTGAGACAGCATGCAAATGATGCTCCATCATCTGATCCTAATGAGTTGGCTAAAAACATGAAGGAATACGAAAAGGAAGTTGCAAGAGATAAAAGGACTATAAGAGAGGCAGCTTTGGATAAAATCATGTATCATCCATATATCTGTAGATTATATGAGTTGATTCCGATGACAAATCATTACTATATGTTATTTGAATATGTTTCTGGTGGTCAAATGTTGGATTACATAGTATCACATGGATCTCTTAAAGAGAGACACGCTAGAAAATTTGCTAGAGGGATCGCATCTGCCCTAGATTATTGTCATTCAAATAATATCGTTCATAGAGATTTGAAAATTGAAAATATCATGATTTCAAAATCTGGGGAAATTAAAATTATAGATTTTGGTCTATCCAATTTGTACGATAGAAAAAGCCAATTGAAAACATTTTGTGGATCATTGTATTTTGCAGCACCAGAATTATTATCAGCACATCCTTATCTTGGCCCAGAAGTTGATATATGGTCTTTCGGTGTTGTGTTGTACGTGTTGGTTTCAGGTAAAGTCCCATTTGATGATCCAAGTGTAAGTGCCTTGCACAGCAAAATCAAACTGGGTAATGTTACGTACCCTGATCATTTGAGTTGGACTTGTGTGTCGCTTTTACAAAGAATGTTAGTTGTTGATCCTTCGAAAAGGGCTTCTCTCAAAGAAATTTTGAACCATGCCTGGATGATTGATGAAAGTGAAAAGCCAGCGTACAACTACCTTCCTCATAGGGTACCTCTTACATTGCCTTTGGATCCGGGAGTTATTCAAGAGATCCTGCTGCTTCAGCTTGGTAAAGAAGAACAAGTCATCAATGAGTTAACAGACGTATTAAGCAGTTGCGAGTATAAGGAGGCTGTTGCACATTGGTATGCCATAAGATCTGGGAACAATTATCTGAGTGAACACTCAAGTATTCCTGATCCAACGAATGCTTATCACCCGATGATTTCCATTTACTACTTGGTTGACGAAATGCAAAAACGTAAGAGACTGAAGGAACTGAATAACAAGAGCCAGCTTCAACAAGCACAAGAACTGAGGCTGAAACAATTAAGCGAACAAGAACTGTTGTTAGCCAACAAGAAAACACCTGTTGTCGCTCAAGAGCCATTTGGATCAATTCCGCATACTCCTATTAGAACAGAAGATGTTTCACAGCCACCGATAATTTCATTCCCGGAAGCAGCTTATACTGCCTCTCATGGTCAATCAAATTTCAATGATAATGTTTCTACTCCCTTGGAGGAACCTGCTTCTATTCCAAATCAACAAGATAGCAGAAGCCAGTCTCCTAAATCTCGAAAGACTTCAAACATTGATCAAACTTTGAATACCGTACGGTCCCAAGATGATGATGCAAGCAGATCTGGATTGAACTCCTTGCTCAGGAAGCTCAGTGGTAAACGTCCAAAGCAACAATATCAGCAACAGCAATATAACGAGTTTGAAAGGCTTCCACCTGTTCCTGCGCTAAAATCACCATCTCCAAATGAAACTGATGGAAAAATTGAATCATTCAGCCCTCAATCGACTCTTTCGCCCGTTGATCCTTTGGTTCGCCGTGTGGGATCCATGAAAATTACTTCTAAGGAGAAAGAACTGCTCAACTCACTCTCAGGGAAACAATCTTTCCCTCCACTCCCAAACAAATTCGAGCAGCAACTCCAGCAGCATCACAGAGCTGTTTCCACATCTGCATCTTCGAGAAGGCAAACTCCAGGAGGTCCTGTATCAATGGATTCATCTTATAAAGCTCCACCAACTGCTGGATCAACTCAAAAATTGCATCCTTCTGCTAGAGCAAAATCGGTTGGCCATGCCAGGAAAAATTCTTTGTTATCAGGCAAAAATGGTGCACCACCAGTACCACAAATTCCACAGTCATATCAGGATGAGGGATTCTTTGATGACGTTAGCCTCAATGACGATGAGTATTCAAGAAATCAAGTTGCTGCATATGATATGAAGGGACCTGAATTAACTGAGGAACAATTAATTCGTCAATTTGAAACAGCTCCTACTGGTACAATGCCTTCAATTGAATATCCAAGAACGTTGTTTTTGAAGGGATTCTTTTCAGTGCAAACAACCTCAACTAAACCATTACCTGTTATCAGAAATAACATAATTGTCGTTTTGTCCAAGCTTGGAGTGCACTTCAAAGAAGTCAAAGGAGGTTTCATATGTTCTCACGTGCCTTCAATTACATCTACAATTACCAGTTCACCACCTAATGTGAGCATTGAGGTGGAAACAGGGGAACATCTTGAAACGTTGGAAACTTCTGAAACTCAAGAAAAAGAATCTCCTCAAGTGCCAAGACATTCTACATCATCACAATCATTTGAAGCGAGGGAATCCGATGAAGCTAATGAGCAATTGTCACTCACTTCTACGCAAACATCATCACCATCTACTCAAGGTGCAAAGGGTCACAGACGTAAATTCTCATTAGGAAATGGATTATTGAGAAAGAAAGCTGAACAGCCAGGAAGATTGAATACCAATCTTTCCAACTCCGCCAACTTGTTTGATTCGAACAATATGCCATTGACTCCTGCCCCTGCTAATGTCCATCGTCATCGTCATTCACATTCAATCAATAGCACTGAATCACAGGACTCTGTGAACTCACTTCATGAGATTAAAGGTGATTCTGATCTGTTAATTTCATCTAGAGTTGATCATATGAAGTCTCCTAACACGAATCAAGTACAATCATCACTGAGTGGAAAGGCTGTCAAGGCAAGATCACCATTAAAATTCGAAATTCATATTGTCAAAGTCCCATTAGTTGGATTATTTGGTGTTCAATTTAAAAAATTGACTGGTAATACATGGATGTATAAGACTCTTGCCGGTGAAATTTTACGTGAGTTAAACTTATGATGGGTGAACTGGTAATATAGCCCTGTCACGTTTACATTGATGGAAAGATGATAAATATGTAATTTTGTTTGTTTTTAGGAATTTTTTAAAAACTGAAAACCGAAAAATAATTATAATAAAAAGAATGCACGTCTAACAATAAAAACATAAAATATCAATGCTGATAGTGAATTGAAATGTAGGAGTGTGATGTAAACAAAAACCATTACAAAATCTTTAACTGGACTCATCTTAACCGGTGTTGAATCAACTTCATCCTATTATTCAACTTGCCATTCCATGAAAGTCCTCTCAATCCCATTTTCTTATCACCATAAATCTCCAAACTTTCCTTTATCAATCTTTGTCGCTCGAGATCATCAACCACCGATGAGTCGCCATTCAATTTTGAATATTTCTCTCTCTTTTCCCTGACAAATTTTTTACAATTGTTTATTTCCAATTGTGACAAGTTCCCAAATCCATTGTTTTTTTTGAAACATGATTCCATCAATAAATTACAATTGATCAATTTTTTAGGAAAGTTTTGCAAAATTTGAAATATTTCAATGTTGAAATAATTCTCATCATGAGAATGGTCATTGTTTGTAGCCTTGAGCGACAACAATTGTGGTTCAATCAATTTGAAGATTGTTAAGGAAATTCTAAATAGCGTTTTGGAATCTTCATAAAAGACACAATCCCATATTCTGAGAGTTGTCTCGATGGGTAAGACCCCGATGAACATACTCATAAACCACGAGGTTGTGCACAACGATAAAGGAGGTATTTTGATCAAGAAATCATTACTATTATGATTTCCACTAACAATAAGTGGCCAAACATTAGGTAAATACTCTTTTATACAAAGAAGTAAAACACCTTGATGGATATTGACACCTTCTAATGTAAGATCATGAATACCAGGTAAATATCTTTCTGTGATGATTACAAGCATCCAAAAACTTTTCTCCTCATCCATAAAGATCAATAATAAACCAGCAATGAAGTTTAAAGATTGACAATACCCAATGCTTGGTTTATAAATTGCAAAGCAAGATAAAACACGCCTTAAGCTTTCGATCAATGGGCTCTCTCGTATTTCAGGATTGTTGAAGTATATATTATCAGGGAAAGTTCTGTTCAAGTCCTTTTCGATAGCTTCTGTATTTTCATTGCGTAAGGTCAAAGACTCTTCGCATAATTTATCATAAACCCCAACGTTACTTTTCAATTTATCAGGACCTTTGGCGAAATAAAACCAAGCGTTTCCTCTCCATTCTGCAGGTATACCTTTCCTCACAAATCTTTTCAACTCATCTGATTTTGGCGGGAATTTCAAAGGAGGGTTTTTCGAATTTTTTACATGAAATCCATTTTTGGTCATCAATATCTCCCAACGTTTCTTACGTCTGATCAAATATTTGGAGTAGTCCGTCCACCAGTCATTATATTCTTCAGCTGACAAGTAACTAGAAGCCTTCTTGAACCCGTATCTATCTCTATCACTAGTTAATATGGGATCGTTAATCGCAAACTTTTGATGATTATGATGATGATTTTTTTTATTATTGCTAGCCTTATGCGCTGTGGTGCTGTTAGTCAAATCAACCTCTATATTTTCTCTTATCATGCTGGCAGAGTCTCTTGATGTTTGAATTGACAGCTTCCTCTCTTGTGGTGTGGGCTGGTTAGATGGCGGCGAGCGTGATTGGACTTCCTGCTGTTCATGTGATATCATTTGGTAATCATCATCTTCGTTATCCACGCTGGCGGAATAGTAGTCCAAGAAACTACCTATAGAGTTGGAAGTGGAGTGACCCTGCGTGGGGCTCAGCGGAACCAGCATCAAATGATCCATTGGGCCAAGTACAATTGATCACTGTTAACCTAATTATCGGATCAATCAAAGATTAGTTTTTGGTGTTTACTCTATTTGAAAAATCAATTTTTTTTTTTTGTAACAGAAAAAGTATTTCCAGTACTGTTTGAAGCGGTGCTAATAGAGTAATAATAATAAAAGGAGTGCAAATGTCATTGTTCACCTTTGACGAAGAAGAACAGCTGTCTGTTGTGGATGCGTCATCATTTCCTCCAACAATAATTGAGCCTACGTCGTCTTCACCGCAAGAAGAGAGTGGGTTCACCCCTTCGATGAGAGTGAGAAGAAGGTCATCAATTATCAGAAGGCCAAGTTTGGTCTCTAACATAACAGAAGAGCAAGATGAAAACTTGGAGATAGGATTACTGGCTTATAGTGAAAGTGAAGAAGAAGAAGAAGAGTCTGCAGTGCATAACTCATCCTTGAAAACCAGTATCGAAGATTTCAGTCCGATTAAAGTTTTAGGGCAAGGAGCCTATGGGAAAGTCCTTTTGGTAAGGCACAACAAGACGGGTAAGTTGTTTGCACAAAAGCAATTGAAGAAGGCATCTATAGTTGTGAGCAAAAATTGCGAGAGGACGTTGGCCGAGAAGAAAATATTGAGCCAAATCACACATCATCCAAACATTGTAAAGTTGTTTTACGCTTTACATGATTCTTTTAAAATATATTTGATTCTCGATTATGTTCCAGGAGGAGAGTTATTCATGCATTTGTCCAATCAAAAGTATTTGAATGACAAGATCACCAGTTTTTACTCTGCAGAAATGGCATTGGCATTGATTCACTTGCACCGATTGGGAATTGTTTATCGTGATCTAAAGCCAGAAAATTGTTTGTTAGACTCACGGGGTCATTTAATATTAACAGATTTTGGATTGTCAAAGCAGTCATATAATGGAGACGAAGATGATTTTTGTAGCAGTATGATTGGAACTCCCGAGTATATGGCACCTGAAGTCTTGAGAGGTGACAATTATAGTTATGAAGTTGACTGGTGGTCATTGGGTTGTGTCATATTTGACATGTTGAGTGGTAAGCCACCATTTACCGGGAATAATCATAAAACGATAATGAATAGAATTTTGAAAGATAAGATCAAGTTTCCGTTCTATTTTACTCAAGAGTCCAAAGATTTATTGAACAGATTGTTAAATAAGAACCCTAACAAAAGGTTTAAAGTTGATGAAGATTTCGAAAAATTTCAAAAACATCTGTTTTTCAGGCATGTTGATTGGGTTAAATTGCAAAAGCAATCTCCAGATTTGATACCACCAATAGTACCAATCATAACGGACCCTGCATTACTGGAAAATTTTGATCCTCAATTCACAGGAATGAAGATGAGCGAATTACCTGAATTGGATTCATTAGAAATTGAGGCTGAAGAACTTGATGATGTAAATGGGATTCCAATAGACGGTAAGTACAAGAAGTTGAGCAAGACTGAGTCACAATTATTTGACGGCTTTTCATATCTGCGGAGTAATAGTTATTTAGAGAGATATATGGGATGATTTAGTTGTATTAATTTGTAAATATCTGAGTGTTGAAAGTCACTCAAAGAGATTTGTGGGATGAATTAGTTGTAATTTATATAAAGTAATATAATATTCGGTATAGAAACAAAAATGACTTATAAAGGGTTTATTGGAAAAAGAGGAACCCTTCTCTTGATAAACTTTGTTATAGTTCTTTAACCCCTTGTAAAACAAAGAGTTGCAATCGAATTCTTCCAACGAGTAGCCCCAGATTTGGCACTCCATAGAGTCCGTCATCAGAGCTAGAAGACTCGAGTAAGCAGGATAGAAGGTCAACAATCATTTGTAGCAGTTTGTAATTGTAATTGGTGTTCTCTGTTTTAATTATATATGCAAGAAAGCAAGTGCATGAGAATGGATGACTTGTGGCTACGATAAGGTTTTAGTTGTTTACACAAGGAGCTTAATTATCCCAGACAAGAGCATCTTTACGTGTGAAGCATGAGCAACATTCTGTCCCTAATTAAACATCTTTTGAGCACAGATTTTACTCAAGAACTTGTACAACTATGCATATACCCATCATCATTGAATTTGATTTTTTTTTCTCTAACTTTGGAAAAGGAATACATTGAGGAGTATCAATATCGTGTTGTGGTGATTACAATGTCTAAGATCAATTACATCAAAGGGAACTTATTCGACGTCACAAAGACTGCAAAACAAGGCAAGAGACTGATCCTAGCACATTCGTGCAATTGCTTTGGTGTTTGGGGTGGTGGAATAGCTTATCAATTCAAATTCAAATATCCAGCAGCATATGAAAAATATCATGACTATTGCCTTCTGAACGATCCTCGGGAGTTGATAGGGAAATCATTTATAATCAGAGAACCCAATATTGACATAGCATGTCTATTCACTAGTCTAGATGGTTCAGATAGGGCAGTGGAGATAGTGAATTACACAAGATCTGCAATTCAACACATGCTGAATCAGTATGGAGAAGAAGATATCGAAATAAATATGCCGAAAATCAACAGTGGTATCTTTGGAGTTGATTGGAGCATGACCGAGAAAGTATTGGTAGAGAATGGATTACATTATAATGTCTACGTTATCTAAAATTAGTATAAAATTTCCTTAATTTGTCCCAGGTGTATTTTCATTACTCGTGTGTTCGTCAAAGTCATAAGTGCCATCATCGTGGATGATTTCTTCATCAAGTGTGTTGTCAAAGGTTTCCTGGTCATGATTATTATTCTAATTAGATATATTTCCTCTCAGGTTTTGCAACATGTCATCATTATTATCATTATTATTTTCAATTTTCAATTCGTTTGCGGGATTTTTTCTTCTCAGGGCTTTGTTTGGTCTATTCTTTCTACCCAGTTCAAATTTAATCTCTCGTTGCTTGTATACAAATACTTTTTGGTTATGCGAAGGTGCTGGTTGCGAAGCATTTCTCTTTAAGTTTTCACGTTTCTTGAAATTGAAACTTGGCAAGATATTTGCCCTTTCCCTAGAGACATCCATGTCGTATAAAGATTCATCTGAACGTGATGAACCATGTGGTTTTGGAACAGAAGGTGACATTTCCACTAAATGGTCTGTAAAAGTTGCGAGTCTCTCTGTGATATCGTTCCATTTTCCCATTAGGTGAGATCTGGGCAGTGCCTCGGTAATTTGAGAGGAGAGCGGTCTAGACGGTTTGGAAGTTATTTCAGTTTGCAAATCTTTATCTAGATTTGTAGATGATGGGCTCTCCTTATCATGACTTGTGATGATCAAATCGTACTTACCCTTTTTAACTATTCTTTTCCTTTCGACAGCATTGCCAAATGAATCAAAATAATATTGATCCTCTTCATCATAGAATTGTCTACCCAAGATTCCCGTTTTTTGTTCCAGTTTCTCTAACAAGACAATTCTATTTATGAATTCCCAGGAAACAACGTTGATCACCACATACGCTGTAACGTTGAACAACTCTGATAATTCACTGACCCATATATTTGCGATATCTGCAATGAATATTGCAAAAGATGAGTTCATTATAATAAAAGTAAGCAACGTTAGCGGAATAACCTTTGGATTGAAAATGTATTGCCTCTTGTTGAAAAAATAAACGACAAGCAAACAACTGAACAACACCGACATTGCAATTCTCAATAAATACACAAACAGTGGTAATATCGCTATAGAAGAGTCATAATCTGGATCAGACCCTAGTCTATCACGCGAGGGGATAAAAGTTGATACCGACCAAATCGCTTGTGATGAGATGGATAGAATTAACCCAGTGACAAAAGTGAATCTTTTTTCTCTTCTTCTTGGGAACAATCTCATTATAATCTGCACCTGTGATAATTGCAATAGTATAACAATTACCAAATCCACAACGTTAAACGGTATTGAATCTTGTAATTTTTCTATTAACAAGTCCCCACTGGAATAGAGATGCTTGTACTGATTGTAAAGATTGATGATTGAAAAAATGTAGATGGATAACACGTACAAGAAAGCTAACAAGCTGCTCACTTTGATTAGCACAGTGGGCTTCTGTGATCTCATATACTGCTTTGTGAAAATGATCATGGTTAAAAAACAACATATAAATGTGCAACAACTCAATGAGTAAATTATGGGATAAACTGTATAAATGAAATGGTATTCTTTCTCGATATACTCATTCCACCCCAATTCCAACAGTGGGAGCTTCATTATTCCTGCATCTTGAAGCATTGAATTCAAAGCTGACGGTACCAACATCCCACGTGTACACCGTGCTTGATACTCCGATGCCGAGTTTATCATTGAAATCATCATCGTCTCTGGGGAATCATTTGATATTATCAAACCTGGATTTAGCCGTATCACATCACAGGCACCATACGTATCCTGGTATAGGTACGGATACTGCCACAAGACATTCCTCTTTGCCAAAAGCCTCGGTATATCACCTATAGACATCCTCTATCCTTATCTCTTTCTCACTTCAGGTCAACTTGCAATTGGAATTTGAGCAAAATTCATTAATGTGGTGCAAAACTCGTGTCCAAACACACCAAACCAAACAGGGGCTGTATTGGCTCTCAGCAAAAGGCAAAAAACCAAAAAAATTTTCAACTTTTTTTTTGTTTTGTTCGGTGTTGGAAATTGAAACGAAACATCATCTCAAGAAAGTATCACAAATAGATCAAGAGATTATATTTAGCAATGGGTCCAAAAAAGAAGGTTGAAGAGAAAAAAATATTATTAGGTCGTCCAGGTAACAACTTGAAATCTGGTATTGTCGGTTTGGCCAATGTCGGTAAATCCACATTTTTCCAAGCCATCACTAGATGTCCATTGGGTAATCCAGCAAATTATCCATTTGCCACAATCGAACCTGAAGAAGCAAGAGTCATTGTTCCTTCCCCACGTTTGACTGAATTGTACAAGTTGTACAATTCTGGAAAAGAGGTTCCTGCTTATATCACCATTTATGATATTGCCGGTTTAACTAGAGGTGCTTCCAAGGGTGAAGGTTTGGGTAATGCCTTTTTGGCTAATATTAGAGCTGTTGATGCTATGTTTCAAGTTGTCAGATGTTTTGATGACGCTGATATTATTCATATTGAAGGTGACGTTGATCCAGCAAGAGATTTGGAAATCATCAATGAAGAATTAAGATTGAAGGATATTGAATTTGCCGAAAAGCATTTGGAAGGTGTCTTGAAGATTACTAGAAGAGGTGGTCAATCTTTAGAAGTTAAGCAAAAGAAGGAAGAAGCCATCTTGGTTGAAAAAATTATTGAATTATTGAAAAGTGGTCAAAGAGTTAATAATCAATCTTGGGCTCCAAAGGAAGTTGAAATCATCAATTCAATGTTTTTATTAACTGCTAAACCAGTCATATATTTGGTCAACTTGTCTGAAAGAGATTACGTAAGAAAGAAGAACAAGCATTTGTTAAAGATCAAAGAATGGGTTGACACTTACTCACCAGGTGACGTCATCATCCCAATTTCAGTTTCATATGAAGAAAGATTATCTCAAATGGAAACTGATGAAGAAAGAGCAGAGGAAGAAAAAAGAGTTGGTCTGGCATCCGCTTTACCAAAGATCATTCTTACCATGAGAAAGAAGTTAGATTTGATTTCATTCTTCACATGTGGTCCAATGGAGGCAAGAGAATGGACCATCAGAGAGGGTACAAAAGCCCCACAAGCTGCTGGTGTTATCCATAATGATTTAATGAACACATTTATTTTGGCCCAAGTCACCAAATATAACGATATTATAGAATACAAAGATGAAGCAAGTGTCAAGGCTGCAGGTAAATTGTTGCAAAAGGGTAGAGATTATGTTGTTGAAGATGGTGATATCATTTATTTCAGAGCCGGTGCTGGTAAGAATTAGTTTGTATAGCGTAACTGTTATATGTCTTCTCTTGTATCAACTTGTATATTTGTATTTAATATGAGAAACAGCCCTGGTCGGTCGTCTTTCTCGATGAAAAAAATTAAAGAAAAATCTTTTGTATTTATCACGAGAGAGAGATTATCGAAGCATATACATATAGATCACATACAATGCTGCTCAAGGTGATGTTTGGTAATAGAGCTGTTATGTTCAGGTCCTCCATGGTTAATTCCAAGAGGCTCACAACGCCTGTAAATTTAAGACAATTTTCAAGTTCAGTATCACGATTGAACGATAAAGTTTCCAAAGAGGAAGAACAAGTCAAGAAAGATGATGAAAAATTAAAGACCTATGCTGAGCTTATCAAGGATCAACCTATCAAACCTAAAAAACCCCTTTCACGTATCCCGCTTGGTGGAGAGTATTCTGAATCTTCCAAGATAAACTCACGTCCATCAATTGAATTTCAAACCTGGAAGGCAATATTGTTGTTCGTCGCAGTTGGTACAGGTTTCACCATATATTTCAAACATGAGAAGGAAAGATTACAAACACAGAAAACAGCTGAGCTGAATAGAGGTATGGGTAAACCTTTAGTTGGTGGACCATTTGACCTTGTTGATGTTGAAGGTAATGAATTCACTCAAGAAAATTTGAAAGGTAAATTCAGCTTGTTGTATTTTGGATTCACCAATTGTCCCGATATTTGCCCCGATGAGTTGGATAAATTGGGATTGATCTTGGATGGTTTGAAAAAAAAATATGATATCAACATACAACCTCTTTTCATAACTTGTGATCCAGCTAGGGATACTCCAGAAGTATTAAAAGAATACCTCAGTGAATTCCACCCAGATATTATCGGATTAACTGGATCATATGAGCTGATCAAGAGAACTTGTAAGAACTATAGAGTTTACTTTTCAACTCCTTCTGATGTCAAACCTGGGGAAGATTATTTAGTTGATCATTCTATTTTCTTTTATTTAATGGATAAAGAAGGGGAATTCATCGATGTGTTGGGAAGACAATATGAGCTGGATGAACTGATTGAGAAGATTCATGACCATGTCAAGGCATATGTTCCAAAACTGGAGAGAGAACTGCAAAAAGAAGGATGGTTTGGGTTTTTGTTTAAATGAAAAAAAGTACAGAATTGTACCTGGACTGGAGACTCTATCTTGAAAATAACTGTATATATTTAATCGAATTGAATCACTGAACATGAACAAAAAGGTATCTCGTATAATTCTAAATGAATGTTTCTTGTCGTTTCTCTGCTTTTGCAGCAACTCGAGGAAACCAGAATTCTCCTGATTAACTATAAACACTCATGAGAGGGTTTATCATAATCTGAAGGTTTAGTGTTCAGCAAATGGCAAAACGTCTACTTTCTCAATCAGCGGTTATTCTTTTAACAATTTATCAAGATCAAGTACAACGGAACTACAACCACTGTTACAGATAACAATTAAGATAGTGAAAAGTAGAGATATATTGCACTAGAACAGCATCAAGTATGGTGGCGTATTGTTGAGGAATTTTCTAGGCCCATATCGAGTATAAATACGATATGTCTTGTAACATTGTTAAAATACCTTATTCTGGATTTCTAACCACTTTGATCACAACTGGGGTCTTGCCGCAACAGAATCAGCGTTTTGTTGTTTAAAAATTGCACGACGACGCGTTTACGCTGTTTGTTTTTGTTCCAATTGTACACGACCCTAAATTCTCTGGCTAAAAATTTCAAAATTTAAAAAACTTGTTGTTTTTCTTCAAGAGTGGTGCACAACAAACATTGGACAATTTTTTGTTGATTATATCTACTCGTTGTTGTTCATTGGAGTATCGACAATGGTAAGTGTCATCCAGGGGAGGTTCAAACTGTATGCTCTCCGTCTTATATAGTGCCAAGATGCATCACAGTACTATTTATATGTGATCCCCCTTTTCCCAAGACCTTTTTATGATTTACAAATTACTAACTCGGTATAATAGGTATTATTCAAACGAAAAGCAATCGAATTTTTCCCACCACCGGAAACGCCCATTGATTTGGACACAGAGGTGTGGTTTTTACCCGAGACTGGGGAATGGTTCACGGAATATGATGATTATTTGAAACGATTGGACTATTATAATACTAGAAAATTTGTATGTGAATCAACTGGTATTACCGGTTATACATTTTGGGAGGCTTTGGAGATTGAAACACAAGAAATTAAAAAAATAGAAAAACTATTTCCTGAAGCTGTTAAGGAACCGATATTGAGATATGTACAATTCTCCTTGATACAGAGAATTGACTTGTTGATCGATGATATATATTACAAGTTCAAAAATGATTTCTTCCCAGGAGATCAAGTCAATGTTAAGATTCCAGGAACACCATTAAAGGAAAAAGGAGTTGTCAAGGAGAAACTGCGTTTCAATGCAATAACACTACCTAACGGGGAAGAGAGGAAAGCATATTGCCAATATCGTGTATTGCTAACCTCGAATGATCGTGAAGTAACTTGTGATGAGAATGATTTGTCCAGAGATAGGTTGGTATTCACCAAGCTGTTCATCAGAGGGTTTATCAAGTTGGCATTGATCAAATCACCAAGAGTTGGATCTCCATGGGTGGTAAAGGATAGCTATGCCAAGAAATACAGAATCTCTGCAGATTATCCTGCAAATCTCTTGATTTTCAAAGAGGATTTAGAAGGACTCCCAATCAACAAGAGAAGACACGATGACTTACAAGTCAATTTACAACCGCTATATCCACTTCCGCAAGCGAAAAAGAGAAAAGTGGAAACTGAAAATGAGCTCACTTTTAAGAAATATCCATTTGCATTTGTCCTAGAATCGTTGCCTTCAAATTCACTGGATTTCGAGGCTTGGAGAAGGAACTGGCTTGAAGTTTTCACCAACCTGATTGTATTCATAGATGAATCACAATTGAAGCCAACCGATTTTGAAATCAGAGACAAAGTGATAGAATTATTCAAATCGGTTAATGCTACAATAATTTCCAAATTTGATCCTGTCACGACAAATTTCATCATAACAAAGAGGTCTTTTTCACCAAATTTCAATTATCATCCAAATGATTTTTTCCATGAAATTAATGAGTTCAGTAGAAAGGTTTGGAGCTTTGATAGAACTTTGAGATTTTTCAATACTTTGGGATATACCTTCAATGATACTCAAATCGTTGTCCCAGATATCCCATATGCTCCAAATACGGCATTAAAACCTTTAGAAGCATTTATTAAGATTCCAACGCAATCTGCTTTAAAACAACAGACAATCAATAACCACTTACTTCCTTTATATCCAAAAGGTGCCACTCCAGAGCAAATACTGAAAATCAATCAAATTCAACTGTCAAGAGGTGTATCACCAGTGACACATTCACAACAATCGAAAAAGCCTCCGCTTTTGGAGGATTTATCCTTGCCTTTTCAAATTAATGATAAATTGCAAAAACCAACTTGGAAAAAAATTGAAAATGAAGAGATTAGTAGAGTGTCAGAATTGATGGAATCATGGTGCTTCTTGAATATATATAGAAAGGCCTTGTTACTTGATAATTTCACCTTGGATGATTACATTACCGCCATAACCTGGTCTAGAGATGATCTTCGATGCCAGTTATTGGAAGAAATCTTTTGTTCTACTATGAAATGTGTTTTGAACGATGAAGTCAAAGTAGGAGGTAATAACACTCACGGTATCAGTAGGGATGAAAATGCTGTTGGAGATGGTGAACAATATTTGATTTTAATTCCAAGAAAAGGAGGCTACATGACCAAAAAGACATACGAAGAATCTGATGATGTCAAAACAGAAAATGGAACTGATGCTAAAGTTGAATCAGAAGAAATCGATGGAGTAGCTGGAAAGTCTGAAGATGACACTCCAGTGAAGGATGAACAAGTTAAAGAAGAATCTGCAGAAGTCAAAGAAGAATCTGCAGAGGTCAAAGAAGAGGATGCGATCAAAAAGGAAGAGGAAGAACAAGAACAAGAACAAGAACAAGAGGAAGAAGAAGAGGAAGAGGAACTGACAAATAATGTTCAAAAGTTTTTATTCTACAAGAAGAAATCTTGGCAAGAGCGTTTGCGTAAAAGACAATTCAAAGATGGTCAGTGGTTAATGATATTGATTGGTATACTTTCATTAGTTGAGCATGTTCCTCGATACTCTGAAGCTATAAATGAGATTTTCAATGTATTAGCTCCCGTGGATATTGCAGCAACACAAGCTAATTTGTTAGATCAATTTTACAATCAATTGCCGTTTGACTTAAGAATCAGTGCAATTACAATTTTGTGTGAATTATTGACGAGCGGTGTTGTCATTAGAAATTTCATTGATAAATCACTTGAAGATGCTACACAATTGAGAAAGGAAAGGATAGAAATTGTTAGAGAATACAAGTCCTATATGGAGCAAGCCTCGAATATAAACAAGGAATGCCGTGAATCTGTTATCAAGAATAAAAAATTGATCAAAGTTGAAAAGAAACCCGTTGATCCAAAGGCAGTCAAGAAGCAAAGAGGCGGAAGACCTCCTGCTTTGAAAGATGCTCCTTCAGATGAAGAAATTGCCTTGCTGGAAGTCGACAAGGACTTTGCCAAGATATTAAATGAAAGGGTTAAATACTTGAACTTACTGAACGAAGCAAAGTCAAGAAAGAAAGATGTTGAATTCAAATTAAACGAATTGGATATGCAAAGAGTGAATTACATTGGACGCGATAGACTTTATAATAGATATTGGTGGTTTGAAAGCAATGGATTACCAACGATCAGAAGCTCTAAGAAAGTGTCAGATGATGATGACTTTGATGTTGATGATTCATTTGAAGATGATGAAGAGGATGAAGATGGAATGAAGGATGAAACGTATCTTGTTGGTAGATTGTTTGTCCAAGGTCCATCGGATGATGACAGATTGACATTCTTGAATATTACCGACGACATTCTCGATGAATGGGAAGCTCCTTTACCTACTGAAGATGATGCTGAACCGGTTGAGGATATCAATAAGATATTTGAATTGAAATGTCACAAAATCTTTGGTTTGAAGTTTGAGGAAAACTCAATTAAATCCAAGGATGATAAAGTCTTGGTCGATGAATACGGTGCCACTTCAATTGATTTGATTTCCAAAGCTGAAAGGAAGTTCATTGAAGAAAAACCAGATCCATTGATCCGTAGAGAAGAGTGGAGATATATAGATACACCACTGGATTTGGAAAAATTGCTTGCTTATTTGAACAAACTGGGTGAGAGAGAAAGTCTGTTGTTCAAGGAATTAGAACTTTCTAAGGATGGTATCAAATTGAGTATGGATTCAAGGATAAAACTGTTGGGATTGGAGAAAAAATCCAATGATGAATTGAAACTTGAAGAAAAAATTGAAGCTATTGAAATCAGTGACCTTGACGATGATATGATTGACGAAGATGACGATGACGAAGATGATTTTGAAGATGAAAACGATTCCAGCTTACAAATAGTGACACCAAGAGACTCTGAATCTGATGACACTGATGAATTGATTCCAACAAGAAGAACCAGAACAAGAGGTTCATTGAAGTCAAACACTGAACCAGTCCATAAGCCTGAGTTAAGAACCAGGTCTCAGCGTAATGGTACTCGTTCGCAAGCTCCTCCTCCACCAACTCCACTGGTCAAAAACACAAAGAGCTCCTCGTTGAAAAAATCAAGAAGACAGAGGCTTAAATTACATGACCAGAAAGTTAAGCAAAAGGAAAGATTGGTCAATGCTTTGGAACATTTAAGAAACAACAGAAATGAAGTGAGATGTTTGGAATGGGTCAACAGTAGCTGTATTAACGAGACAGGATCTACTCACTATGAAGGTGTGAAGGAGAGTAGACCAAAGGGAAGAAGCAAGAGATGATTTCTTTTTGGTTTGGATTGTGCTTTGCCTCTTCTATTTTATTCATTTATAATTTCTCTCTTATGTCTATATATATATATATGATAACACACAACCATTGTACTATTATCAACGTTATCGAACAATACGTATGTAGAATCGGTAAGTGGTTTTGATCCATTCTGCGATGTCTAGTTGATCCAATTTCTTTCCCAATTAGGAAGTCGTAATTATCTTTTTAAAAGTCAGAAAATTTTTTTGGCAATTGAATTATGATTTCAATCAGAAGGAAAACAATTGGCTATCCAATAATCCTTAAGACCCTTGCTTTGCCATAAGATGTTTGTAAAGAGCTTTGCCAAACTGAATAGGCTAACTCCTCTCATGAGGAACTCAATAATAACAAGACTGTATTCCCAGAAGATAAGTCAAACGACAGGCTCGTCTACTCAAAACGATGAAATAGCACCAGTCAAATTGGCATCATCATCTGAGTTACCATATATTGAAGATCCAGAGAGAATAAATAGAGATGTCGATCCAAAGGCTAAATTGGAGCAGATAAAGGAGGAAAAATCTGAATATGTCTTGCCTAAATGGAAAGAAAGTATTGGAGAGCTGTTTATTTCGGTATTTGGAGTTGATATGGATAATGTAAGAGCCGGTTCCGTTGGTGGATCCAAATATTATTACGATTGTAAGAACCAAGGTTTACAATATGCCAAGGAAGAGTTGAGTGACACGGCCAAGTTTTATTATGAAACTTTACAATTACCAAGATCATTTTCTCAATGGTTTCAAATCACCTCTTTACATGTTTGGTTATTGTTCGTTAGAATGAGAGCCATGCCATTCAAATATGGAAAGAATTACCAACAAAAATTGGTGGATAGATTTTTCAAAGATATGGAGATGAGATTGAGTGAAGAAATGAACGTTCAAAGTGGTAGAATCATCGATACATATTTAAAAGATTTCAATGACCAATTGAAAGGTATTGTGTTATCATATGATGAAGGTTTAATTACAGATGATGCCACTTTGGCTGCTCTGGTTTGGAGAAACTTGTTCAATGGGGAGAGAAACGTTGATTTAGTTCACGTTGAAGCCATGGTCAGATATATCAGAATGCAATTATATGTCTTGGATAACATCAGTGATCGTGAATTTGGATTTGGTAAGTTTGAGTTTGTCAAACCAAATGAAGTGGTTAAAGTGTTGAACGAGAAGGAATTGTCTGAAATAAGAGAAAGGGTAAAACAAGAATTTGAACCACATGGAAGCAAGATTTTACCCAGTTTGAAGTCAAATCTTTCATTAGATGAATGAAGAGGTTGTTGCACTTTAGGGTAAATATCCACAATATGGTTTAAGTACATATATATATATCTTGGTTTCATGTAAATAAGGAGATTCAGTTCACGTTTTGAGATATTATCGTCGTGTAGAGGTCACTTTTTTTTTCTTCATAAATAAATAAATGAAAAATAAAATAAAAAAAAAATTCAAACATCAACAGAAGAGTTAGATAAAAACAGGTCAAGAGATGAAGTTGACACCGCATTTGATATCGACTGCGCCATCGTATTTGAATCCTTTGAAGGATAGAGTGCTTATACTACGTGGTTTAAAAGCTCCGGCCATAGAAAACTTTGGAGTAACGTTTGATTCATACGAGACAATTGACTTGACAGATAACAATATTGAAGTTCTTGGAAATTTCCCTAATTTGAATAGATTGAAAACTTTATTGGTATCACAAAATAACATTGAAGAGATAGAGGTTGGCTTATCTCATAATATACCTAATTTGACAAATCTTCAACTTTCTTTTAACAATTTAAGTAACTTATCAAATGTGTGTGAATCCTTAAAGAATTTTAAAAAATTGACAAGTTTGGTTTTGAAGGACAATCCTGTGACTACAGAAAGGGATTACAGATTGTATGTGATATGGATGGTCCCATCTTTAAAGATTTTGGATTTTGAAAAAATCAAAGATAAGGAAAGACAACTGGCAAAGGCATTATTTGAAAACTCCAGTCTAAATCAGATCAAGGAAAAGGAAACAACACAAGTTGACAATAACTCAAATCAGGACAAGAAATTGAACAAAATAATAAACAAGTTGAGTGACGAAGAGAGAAAAGCTTTAGAGTTGAAGTTGGTGAATGCTACTAATTTAGATGAAATTGAAATGATTGAAAATGCATTAAAAAATGGAATTGTATAATATATAAATAATAATAATAATAATAATAATCTTATGAAGACATCATCATTAAATCTCATATGGAACCTTAATTAACTGAGAATGTCATTTATGCTAACTTTACTAAATTGCTGTGAGTCCTTTTGTCCTCCTCCATTTCCTAAATTTCTCAGGGGTAATGGAGAACTGACCAATTGCATCAACTTCATAGCTTTATCAGCATAGTCTGTGTAATTCTGTTTTTCAACGTTATAATTCGGATTCGTAACATTAGAATAACACGAGTGACAAAGTTGCTTATCTTCAAAGGATAAAAAGATGATAGATTTGGAAGTTTGACAATTTGAGCATTTTTGAGCAACTGGTGGGGGTTTCATGGTTTCTGTAAATTTCAAAACAACATTCTCATCATTTTTCTTATAATCTTGTACGTATAAACTAATTAATGGCTGCTCTTGTGATCCAGATTTTAATGAAGAATTGATTCTCTTTCCTGGGATCCTTAAAGGAACAAATTGTGGAGGTAATGGCTGCTGCTGGAAATGCTTGTTGCATACTATTACCGGCTTGGGTATACCGTAAATGAAGTCTTGGATTTTGATACAAGATTTGTCTTTATAATCACATGGTAACAATAAAAATCCAACGAAAACATCAGAAAGATTTTGAGCACATGTAACGTGAAATTGGTCATCACAAAACTCACATTTGGTAAATGAGCCATTGGTATGTTTGCAAATCAGACACGAGCTGTTGCAATTTCGATGTAACGATATATGGGTATTTAATATTGGCGAATTGGAGTTTAAATTCCCCATTTTGCATGATTCATCGAAAATTGCACATATTGAATGACACCATTGGTCTTCTAAAGTCGGTTTCAACAGATCGGGAAACTGGTGAGCCACGCCGCTAATCATATCATCATAATGAACATTCTTCGTTATGCACAAGGTACATGAATAGTTTGTAGAATAAATGGGGTTCAACTCGTTTAAACAACGATCACAATTCCAAATAGTTGATGAAGTGACATTTTTACTACTGACTCCGTAACACAGTTTATGAACATTCAATCCACAATTTGAGCAAATCACAATGTCTTGAGGATTGTCAAGGGTTCGACACACGCAACACGATCTCCTTTCAGGGTCAAATGGAACAGATACCGGGGGTAGCACCAATGTATTGCCTCTTGAAGATTCATATATATAATTTGGGTTCGTTTCGAATAAGGGAATTGACGACAATGGGGGCTCGATTTTGAAAACTTTCTTTGGTGGCAGTGGTGGAAGAACGGGAGCTGTTGCCTTTGCAGTCTTTTTAGATTTTTCTTGCTTTTTCAGAGCTGTTGCTTTCTTGAAATTCAATTTAACTTCTAATGATTTCTTATCCACCGTTTTCAGTGACAGATTAGGCTCGGAATGTTTGGTATCTTCCTTTTTCACTGAGCTTGTTGATTTGGACTTTTTAGAAGCTGACTTGTTTCTAGCCTCTATAATTCTCTCAGCATCTGTCAATAACTCATTCTCGATTTTCCTTTTCCAGCCATTACCGCCTCTTTGCTGATTCTTCTTTAAAACTTCTAGTGGTTCTTCCCATTGCAATGCATACCGTCTCCAAAGCTTTGCACACCGAAGACATAGTCCAACAATTGGTTCCTCTGGATTCGTTGGAGCCTTGTTGTTCCCGGTGACTCTAAACCACTGTACCGAAGTTGATGTATGACAATGTTTACATACACATTTCCTCTTTGCCTTGACTATTTTGGTAGAGTCATAGGATGAATCATCTGCTGAATCAGCAACGCTATCCACGGCGCCGTTAGACAGTTTATTGGAATTTTTCAACTTATTTTTAGCACGACCTTCGTAATTATCCCAAATTTTATGACCATTGGGTGTTTTCTTCCAAAGATAGTAAAATCTTACAATGTCTGCCGAGCTCTTAGTCTTGACTTCTTGATAAACTGGATACAACTCTGAACCATACTTACGAACACCTTCTTCGAATCTTTCAATCTCATCAGGTGCGAACGTTGGCTCTTTCAATGATTCTCTAGTTAATTTCGATGATTTTTCATAAGCGAGATCCAGGTCATAGTTGAAGTCTAGGTAATTTTTTAAAATCGCATCCATAAAATTTGGTGTTGATGGTAACATTTTCAAATGTTTGGCAATTGGTGAACAGCGTTTAACGTATTCATTCAAGCTGATCAATGTCTTGTCTGTGATCTCAGATGGCATTTGCCAGACCAATGTGGCAGTATCATCACCTCCTCTTTCTATATATCCTTTAGGTCTTTCTTGCAACCAAGGTGGAAATTCAGATGGATCCTTGTTGACGAACTCCTCGGGCAATGGTAGTTTTCTTATATTTTCCTCTGCTCTGGGCACACTTGGAGAAGGAGAAGTTTTCTTTTTGTAATAAGATTTCTTCTTTTTCTGTTGTGATTGTGATTGTGAAGATAATATTGTTTCATCGGGGTCATAATACTTGATTGGATGTCCCACCCATTCTTGTAACCCAGTGAGTTGATGTTTCGACCCTAATCTAGATGCTGATCTCGCATACGGACGATCTTGCAAATCCATTGCATCTTCCAATTTAACATGCATACCAAGATAACGATATGGCCATTCTTCTAAATTTCTTCTTTGTTTCAATGACAAGGATTTGTCCTTTTCTAAAAATTGTATTGCCAATTCTTCGTATCTGGGTACAAGGTTTTCTCTCTGTTCTGATTTGGATTCAATGATATCAACGACATCATCTATGGATTCTGACTCTTCCAGATCGACACTTGTATTTCTGGAAGAGTTTAATTTTGAAAGTGAAGAAGTCGTCAACATTTGGCCTCTCTCCTTAGACAACTTTGATTCAAGTTCCTTGTTACATAGAGCACAAGACCAACCGAAACCTCTTTGGGGCTTCCTCATTAACGGTGGGTCAAGACATAACATATGATAGTATTTTTCACAGTTTATACACATGACTGAATCCATTGATGAACACCATTGGAAACATTTTTCACAATTCTTAGGTGCAGATAGCAAATCCTTTCCCCTACCGATTTCAACAAACACGTAGGGATATCTCTTATTTAATGCCTTGTAATAGTTAGGAGGTAAATTTACCAAATTAACGGTTGGTAAAATCTCGTAATACTTGATCATGTAACGATCAAATAATTTATCGAAATAAAAATTATTAGCCACTTGTCTATATTCATCCAAATTTGTTATTTCAGATCTATGTTTCAAAGTGATAACTCCACGGAAACTTTGAATGGGGCAATCATCACTATGCATTGTGGCGTATAAGAGCCTTGAGTCATTAGATTTTTGATTCAAATCTCTCGGTCTATAAAGCCAGTTCATCTTGAACAAATAGTTTGAAGCATTTTTCGTCGTTAAATTCTTATCCTTCTTAGTAAAACCCAAGATTCTTCCTATGTAGTAAGGCTCTCCAGGAGGTTCACTAACCATATATATACAGTCATTCTTACTAAGCTTGAAGCCATCTTTAGTGGTCAAAGTGTTGTTCTCAATTTTAGAGCTTTTCAAGTCAAGATGATTGTTAAAAAAATCACTCTCTTTGAAAGGTGGTTGCCAGTTCCAAGGGATCAGATTGTCATCACCAGTGGTGTCGTGATCTTTGCTTGGGTTGGCTGAAGACTGTGTCGCTACCCCCTTATTGGTGTCGTTGCTGTTGTTGTTGTGATTTGTTGAGTTGGCAGAAGACTTCTTCTGTCTTTTCGAACTCTTGGAGTTATCCTTCGTATCAAACGATTCTGTTTCAGTGGTCTCTTTATAGTTAATATTAGAGGATGCTGCCCTCCTCTTAGGCCGTTCAGATCCAGTACTCATCGGAAGCTTCCCTAATGATGATATACCCCGTGAGATCCAATATAACTCGAATTATCGGGAATTGAAGATGTTGTGCAATGTGGGTGCTTTTCAGTTTCATACAGGACAAAAAAAAAGGTCACATCAGAGCAGAAAAAATTTATTATGGACAGAGAGAGACACACACCAGTGGATCCGAGGAGTTACTGCCAGTTGGCCAACGAAACAAGAAGAACAGAACAATATCGGATTACTTGTTATTGGCTGGCTGTCTGTCATGTAGTTTTAATTGACGTTGGATCCACCGCCTTTTCGGGGAACTCTCGTTGTAGTTTATTTATTCTCATATCCAGTGATGAAAAAACCGAACCTATAAAAAGTTTGGAGAGCTGCTTTACCAAATGGACAATAGACTTTGAGTTTCTCAAGACATTCGGTATTACATAAAGGTTATGATCTACGTAGATATATATATGTATGTAGCAAACCAAATCGGAGCTCTTTCTTTATCTTTGTTTTATTTTTTCCTTTCTGGTTGTTCCGATTGTTCGATGGAAAGTGACCTCATTGGCAAAGCAAAACAAGGCAAAGCAAGGAGCAACACTATTTGTAAATACTATAACGTCACTATGCTGGCCCAATCTGTCTGATATCTCTCGAAGTGAAGCTGTTATTATTGTTAACGTTGCAAACAAGTGCTTGTCGAGGCCGAGTTTGATCAATCAATCAGACATTCAAACTACAGACAACCAAGATCTGGAGCCATAGGTAATGCTTCTTGAGCAGACTCCTGGTGTGACAACGAACCAAGATTGTTCGTCCTGATTAGCTGTTCCTTAGTCCGCTATCTAGATGGTAAACAAAACCGGGATTGCTTGTACAATAGTTTAAGCATAATGACAATGTCGTCATTAAGGTACGTCAGATCGACAGGATATTTATACATACAATATAATACGAAAAGAAAATCACAGAGTGTTATGGCACATTCTGTCTCGGCAACCGTTGATGAGCCAATCTCGTATAGCAAATATTATATGCAAACATATATATATATATATATATATATATTAGTAACGGATCTTGTTCTATGAACAAAAACCGATTAGATCATAAATTTTCTCGAGTGTGTTTTTTTTCTTACAAAGCAAAATTTGCCTGGAAGGGGGTACAGAAGCAGTGGAACACATTGATATATAATTAAATCCTAACAACAAATTTTATCCATCCAAATACCTCAAAACTCAACGCCACTATTCAATTTTTTAATATTTGTGGTAGCGGTTAAGCATATTCCAACCACACTATTATGCCTGAAAAATTTGAAAATTCCGTTGCACCTCCACATTATCAACCTTCAACAGAGATTGTGCCCAATTACACACCAGCCATTGAGTATGTTGGGATAGTAATGATAGAAAACGAGCTATTGACGCCGTATGATATCTCAGTTAGCCAAAGATGGGTCCCAAGAATTCTAGAATTGAATTCAACTCAAGTCAATATATATGAAATATACTGTGTTCAAAAGCAAGAAATAGTGAAGAATGAATTTTCGAAATTAAATCCAACTGAGGCAGAACGGAGTTTAGATATTAAAAATAAAGAGGTGTACAATCCCAGTTGTAATGATACTGGTATTCTGAAATTCACAAAACTTTTCAGGAAACAAGAAAGAAATGATGAGACATATTCATCCGAAAGTGAGATGATATCCAATTTGTTAAACAATTTCAATGAATTAGAAAGTGATGAGATTCTACACGATCAATCTGCAGCTCGAGAGAGTTCTCTTGAAAAGCTCAAGGGTAAATTAGTTGGGTCCTACACTTTACAAAGATCACAAATAGGTTCAGCGAGTGATTATTTGCGGAAACCATTTGTTCTAAGACTAAGAGCAGAGATGGAACAAATGATCATCCAGACGCCCAATTTCAAAGAATTCATCAACTGGTATTGGAAAATATCAACCTGTGCAAACTTATCACTACCTTTGGAGTCCAGAGTGGATCTTTACAAGACTCTTCCACCTCATCCATCATATAGAAACAGTCTCAGAAGGCCATCAATTGAATCTGAACTACTTCCTTCATCACTGGAAAGAGACAGCAAAGAAATGCTAGGTTCAGAAAGATCGATTTCCGAATGTGATCTTCCAGAGCTCATAGATACTATGTCTAATTATGTGGAATATGAAGATAGATTATCCTTACTTCTGTTCGGGGAAGACGAAATAAATAAGCAAAGTCATTATCAGTATCTGCAATTGATGTTGATGTCACGTTGTATTCGTCCTTTGACCATGAGAAACAAATGGGAAGGTAAATCTGTGGTGGTTTACGACTCATTGCCACAAATTGATGGTTACACGTATGATATAAGTACATATAAATTGTTACCCAAGAGTCTCCGCTCTGAGAGGAAAAATCAGAGAAGTATTGAAGTGAGATTGGTAAGGCATAAACATTTGTCAAAGTACTTGGACAACATAAATAAAGGCAAAATACCCAAGGTTATTGGAGATGAATACTTTATCAGCTCATCTGGTTTAGTTCACCCTTGTTGAAAGAATCTAAGTTTTACAAATCATCATCACCATTTTCAAAGCATTTTAGAAATCTTAATACATAAACCGAATATAAAGCATGACATTACCATCATCAATTCAACAATGAAGTGACTTTCATTATCTCATTTTTATTTTTCTGATAATTTTGCTTCCTGAAAAAATTGACATCATCAACAGTGAAGAATTTTTTAAAAGTTGCAAAATCTTGGTGATTGTTGAAATCTCTGTAATCAAAATTCCTCCGTACCACTGAGCAATTGTTAAAGCAAAACAATATAGAAGTGTAGCATAATTCCATCAGTATATACCATTTCCTATCGATTGTTAAAAATGATTTTTGTGATGAAATTGTTTTGAAAAGTTTCATCGTCAAATCAACTGTTTTTTTCAAAGTATTTTCATCTTCCAAATTAAATATCTCGTATTTCCCACTTGGTGACCATACAAAACTTTCCAAATTGCCGAATGGCATATTGAAAGCATCAACTGGGATATTTTCCAGTTGGTTGAAATATGACTGAAATTGAACATCAAATTTATCAGTTCTTTCAGGATTGGCAAAGACTTTTGTATTTCTGATGAACATTATTAGCAATAGGCAAAAACTCTTGAGACAGAGCTGTTTGAATTGTTTCAATACTAAAAATTGTAACACCAAGTTCTTAGACCAAAATGGATCCGTATAAACACGGTCGAAAAACCACAGACTTAATCTTAAAGAATATATCACCATGCTTAGTGTTCCATTATAATATCTCTTCAAAAGATTGAAATTGTCCAGATTGTTCCATTTCAGGAAACATGATTTGTCAATGGTAGAATTTAAAACATGATCCGGATCAGAAAAACTCAAATACAACGTGTACGTCACACTGATTAACACGTCCAATGAAACCACTTTCATCAACAAGTCTTGTATCAATAGTTTGTTGTAAGGATCCAAAACTTTTAAGATAGACTCATTGGATAATCTTACTTCAAGAACCATTTTCTTCAACGTGAGAACATCCTTTGCAAGATCTCTTTTCAAACTCATCTTGCTATGGTTCTGATTCGCTGTACTGAACTTCACCCCTACCGATCTCAAAGTAGAGATCTTCCTATGTGTAATGACATCTATGAGTTGTAAAGAATCATTATCAATTTGCTTCAGTAAAATGGAATCTTCATCATCAGTTATGTCACAATATCCCGTCATAGAAAATGGTAAACCATTTTGGAAAGACGTTACAAAATCCATAAATGTAATAGATCTCCAAAATTCTCTTAAATGGTGCGGGGATATGTAATTATAATGATTTCTTTCATATTGTGAAGGAACTTTTGTATGTAGTCCCAATTTCAAAGCAGAATTGATTGCTATAGTCAAACACATTGACCAATCACGAGATGTACCATGCGGTATGATTTCGGCACCAAAGTCCAATGGGTTATAAACTTGATAGGATTGGAAAACAGCCAATGCGATAATAGCGGGTACCGTTGGTTGCTCTAAGATCATCATTGAAGAAAACAAATGAGCCGCATAACTGACTAACCTTTCATCTTTATCAAGTTCAAAAGAATCATCTTGAAAAATGATTGCTATTCTGGAAACCAATAACAAAGTTGCCAAGTTTGCCAACTCAATATACAGTTCTGGAGCTTCCAAATCAATGTTTATGTTACAATTATTTGTCATGGGGTTTTTATGAATTATATTGTTGAAATCATACATCAATTTGTCATCATCAAGATAGGTGCAAAAATCGGTATACTTGTGTACTGAACAAAACAATGTGACATTTTTTAATACGGAATCATAATCCCCCAAGTAAGATTCAATTTCTTTCAATTTGGCGTTATCAATCTTTGATTCATTGAAAAGTCTCAATTTGACGATTTTCAGTTGTTCTTTTCTTCTTTCATTCCTACTGATCAAATCCATTATATAAGGTATTGTTGAATCCAACATGTAACTGGTCTTCAAATCATCAAGAACAAAATTTTGCCAACTTGAAGGACCAAATATCTTCACCAAGAATTTAGTCTGTTTAAAACATGAAAATTGGCCGATATTGATCGGTTGATCCAACAATAAAGATTCTTTCCGTTCTTCACCTTGGAAATGATTTTGAAGTAGCTTCGAAACTGACAGACTCTGAGCCATCGGGTCATGATGATGTGGTGAGTCATTACCTGCACCACTATTTAATTTCAAGTCAACCAATAAATTTCTCAAATTATTCAATTCTTGTTCGTTCATCCTCAATAAGCCTGTCAAATGTTCATTTTCTTGTTTCAAATTCATCAACTCGTTAGTCATCTTATTATCTTTGATCAACGAGGATACCCAAGGACTTTCATCATATACACACAAGTGTGAAGGAACATTGTTTTTGATACAGGAGGAACACGGCTTTTGTCTGTCACATTTGATCTTACGTTTCCGACATGTCAAGCATGATATTGTGAGCCTCTTCCTCTTTCTTCTCAGGTGAGAATCTTCAAGTTGTTGTATCGACATATGCTCATTCGTCAATGGTGTGATATTTCCGGCAGTGTTTACAACCGACGAAGAAGACGAACGCAGTTGTGAAGAAGCTCCAGCTTCGGGAGAGGATGAGTATGACTTCCTACTTTCCTCCACTAGATCCCCCATATCCTTATTAACTTGACCGATATTATACAGGTTGAATCGTGATCTCTTATCAGTTTTTATGTACTCGTTCTTTTTAGCCCGATAAAAAGTTTTAGTTCTAAAAATTGGATTTTAAAGGAATTAATTTTTTTGTTGAATTTTAAATTCAATTTCTCGCAAGATCGCGTGGGAATTTTTTTTGCAGTACATAGTTTGTATGTGTGTATCAGCTGAAATTATCATTGCAAGTTCGACAAAGTACTTAGAGTACTATAAAGGGCGGGAAGAATGGCAAATGACTGGTATGTTAATTTGTAGGTACATATGTTATGATGGGAGTAATACATATATCATAATAGTACATGGTATGCTTTATAAATAATTATACATGTTATACACTTACACTGCTTGCTTTGCTATATGCAGATTGGTTGCATCGACCAAAGTCTCCATTTCCCTCATCCAAACATCATCTCTGAGGAATAAATCAATCTTCTTCGCATTAGAATGGATTGAGGCAACTGCTTTAGAATATTTGGTGAAACTAATTTTAGTTGTCTTTGATGGATCCGGATATATCAAGACCTTCTCTGCATCTTGAACTGGCAAATCCCACATGTCAACAGCTGTGGTTGCTGATTCATCTATTTGTTCCGCACTTCTTGTGTTTTCTGTTGTGAAATTCAACAGTATGGTCATGGCTTTTAAGATCAAATTTTTGACAACTGGAACAATGGCAATTTGTAGGCATCTATTTTTGGAGAAAGTCTCCTCTGCTACAATTTGCTCTAGTATCCAGCCAACGAGTTTAATCGTGAACGTCAAATGAGGAATCAAACTAGAATCATTGTTGTTAAGATATTTGAGAAACTTGATGCCCAAGATCAAATCTATGCAAAGTAACGAAACTAGAAGCCTCTTGTCTTTATCAACACCACTGTTAATAGTTCTTATATGGAAATTCAGATAAAATCTTAAATCAAATTTCAAGATGTGAGTCGTATGAAACTGAATAATCTTCCATTCACTATCGTGTAACTTTGTATTAGGAATACGATAACTGGAATAAATTTTTCTGATCAACAAGATGGCACTCCAAGCAATATCATCAAAGTTATCCTCGTCGACTTCCAAAGTGGTATTGACCTCGGTGATCAACAATGGGGTACCATTGGTCAACGATATGAAGTAATCCTGATACAAGATATGAAACCATAATTTTTTGTCCTCATTTGTGTGTTGTAAATACAATTTGTTCACCAATACATTGATAAATTGAGGAACTGTCATGTTGGAATCCTCAGGAGATAATGCTATAATATTGGTCAAGTTGTTTAACAACAACAAGTTTTCCAATAAGAAAAGACTTGGTGACAGAACTTGCAATTTTGTCGCTAAAATATCGAGGCAAATGGAATATATATTGACATCGTGGAATTCGTCTTCTTCATTGAAAATTATTCCAAACTTTAAAATCAACAAGCAATAGCATAACTCTAATTGATCAATATGCTTATAATTTATCTTGTGTTTCTTTGTGAATATCTTATAGAAAATGGATCTCACGATGGCGGGTTCTTTCAAAATCGAAATGAAATGAAATCTATGGTCATAATTTATATCGAAAATATACTCGAATTTCGCCTCTATTTTTTTGAAACTGGGTAAATCATTGACAAGTTCCTTTATTGTACATGCTTTGTACCTTTTCACAAGATGTTTCTTACCCAGGGCCAAAGAAAAATCCTGCGGTAATGAAGGTGTCAATCTAATGATGTTTTGTAATGTAAACAAACCATTACATTCTCCATCTCTAAAAATGTAGAATTTAATTATATCCAAGATTGGATCCTTTTCTTCTTCAGAATCCTCTGTATTGATCAAACTATTGATCGTTATTGTCTTTTGACCCAGATTTGCAACTGATTCTTCTTGAGTAGTTTTCAACTTTCGTTTCAACTTTGAAACCTCTTCCTCTTTTTGCAGAAGGCCCTCTTTAAGATTTTTCCGCTGTTCAATCAATGAATCTATTTCCGTTTGTAACGATTGTTCCTTCACCAACGAAGAAACCCATGGAGAATCATCGTATATGCAAAGATGTATTGGAACATTGTTTTTTTGACAAGATCCACAGATTGGTCGCTGTCTGTCACACTTTATTTTTCTTTTACGACAAGTTGTACAGGCAATTGATAGCCTTTTTCTTTTCTTTTTCAACTCCACATCATCTGATGATGATGATGATGATTGCAACGGTTTTGAAATTCTTGGAGATGATTTTTGTAATGGTGGTGAACTTTGTGATTGATTTGGAGGTACTGCATAAGTTGGTACATAAAGTTGCTGCTGAAGCAATTGTTGTTGTGGTTGCTGTTGTTGTGGTGAGTGTTGCTGTCGAATAGGCAGAGGTGGGACAGGAAACCCCATTGGTTGTATGAAACAGCCATTGGGGGCGAGTGGTCTAGCATAATGATACAGATATTGAGGATGAGGAATCATATGTGGTTGACCAAGATGATTGAGCTGGTCAGGTTGCTTTTGTAACTGTTGTTGTTGCTGCTGCTGATGTGATTGTGGTTGATGATGGAGTTGTTGTTGTTGTTGTTGTTGAGGGTGGACAAACATTGGATGCAACTGCCCATATGGGAAGTTTCCCTGATTAAATTGTTGAGGTGGAAAAACATTAGGCACTGGCTGTTGTTGTGTCAAAGAGACATTTGATCCTGAAGGGGATGTAGCAGAAGAAGCATGTTGGGAATATGAATTAGGTGGTAATTGGTTCGGTTGATCTTTTTCATCCTTCATGTTCAGAAAAAGTTGTCTTTACTGTAACGAAGGACTTCTTCTCTTCGCTGAAAATGGTTAATTGGAAACGGAAAACGATGATAAATTATTGCAAGATTACAAACAATCTCTGACCCGAATCTAGAAGGATACCTCAAAGATGTCTTTGGACCAACACCTATTCAAACTGAGTTTCCTGTTGATTTTTTTCGGTGGGAAATTTTGTTTTCTTTTCAATGTAAAGAAGTCACAATCTCAACTTTGTCTTTTTTTGCCCTTTTGCTGGGTTTTTCCTGCTGGATTGTTCAAAAAAATGTTTGTCCTTTTTGCTCTCTGTAATATCGTACCAGTGGGAAAGGTAACAGGAATATCTAATAATGGTGCTTTGTGCTTTACAGTAAACTTGGAATAAAAATTCACTTGTACGACTATCAACATCGCAGCTACTGAAAATTTGAGGAACAGTCTCACATTTTAAATACTTTGTGAATTTATTTCTGTTTCTGTGTTTTCTTTTCTTTTGCTGCTTAGAAAACGTTATTCTTAATCGAGGAAGACAAGTTTATCGACAGGAACACATGTCTGAACATAAATCTGCTGTGTTGAGGATCACCATGCACATCGGCTTCAAAATATTATTTAAGCACCGAACCAACCCTAAGGAAAGGAAAAAGAAAAAATTATTAAGTAAGTCGTAGTTAAGGAATTAACCGAAGCCAGCATCTGAGTAGAGTTTAAAGTTTAAAATGAGTTTCAAATAAAATAGATCTAGTTCGGTTCGCAATAACGTTCCTCAGATTGCTTTGACTTTCCGAAATATAAATTCAAAGTACAAAGTCGCATCTCAAAAGTATATCTGCAGTTAGTGCTATTTGGTAAACTTAAAGAGAAAAAAAATGAAAACTCCTAAAAGTTGCAGTTGCAGTAGCACCAGTAGTATTATATCAGGTAAGGCTTTGATAGTGCGTGCATTCTTCAGAACGACTGCAGCATAAATCATGCGACAAATGGTATTTAAAAGATCTCGTGCAGAAAGACAAAATCTGGCACTACTATGGCAACAAAAAAGGCTGGGAATTGCACTATAAATCTTTACACAATGTTTGATTGTGTTTTGTCCCGTCTTGGTATGCAATAATCTGCAGTGGTGGTGATGTATACATTCCAGAACAAATGTGCGTCAAAAAATGCTGCATGAAAAAATTCATTTTGGGAGTTCAGAACAATACTCTTCAATGTTTTCTGACTAGTTTTGTTTATTTTTTTTGGTGATCTGTGTATTTTCATTTGGAGGATTTGTTGGGTTTGAACTCAGAATATGTGTTATTGACATTTCTTGATTTCACTGCAGTCAACTCGGTTCAACTGCAATTGAGACAAAAACTTAGCATCTTGGAATTCTTCAAAGGTTTTTTTCCAAAGATCTTTCTCAGCATTTAAAAAACCCGATTACATACGACACGAGTAAGTCGAATCACATTGATCATTGGTTAAAAGGATGCAAAATTGGGGAGTTTTACCGCGTATGCTTGGACTAACGAAAACTTTTTCAGAATTCATGCAAAAACAAAAAATAAAAACGTTCGTCACCCTGTACATTCAATATTTTATCTTCTATATCGAGGCAAAAAACCTTCGATTGATTCCAGTCTGATTTCGAAAATGCTGCTCGAAACTAGAATCGGAAAGGAAGTTGATTACCCCAGTGCTGATTCCGTTTATATGGTGATAGACATTTAGCATAAGTATGTAGATATCGAAATGTGTGTGTTTTTTTTTTTGTTTGAGTTTTTTCTTTTTCCTCTCAGCCTTTGTAAAATGCTTCGGGGGTGTTAGAGGGGCAGCGAATAGCGACCGCTTTTGCTACCAATGATAATATGCGCACGTCGGCTAATGCATGTAAGAGAAAATATCAATAATACAGTTAGGACCCCAGGTGTTATTCACAAAATTGTCAACTTTACCCGTTTTTTGAATTGAATTTCATTTGAGATCAAATGCTTTGGTAAACTCTCGAAGCTCTTTGGTTGACAGTGTTGGAATGTTAATAATGGAAGTACCAATCATGGAAAATCCTCAGATGTTTTTTTTTTCTTTTTTTCACGCGCTCGCGGATCAAAAGACATGAATTGAACCGATATCAAGGCCTACGGGTAAAATCCCTACTGTGGCGAACCCTATATGTTTGAACTATTTGGGTTTTCGCTTTCAAGCGATAACTAGGCCATCAGCACCTTCCAACCGGGCCTTTGGTTCTGTAATTTTGCTAAATTTTTTGAAATCTTCAAAGACAGTGAATACTCATTGGCATAGAATGATTCCTGACTTCGATTTCTTTCTGGTAAATCATTCAATCCAAACAAGTTATTTGTATGGAGAGGTACTTTAAAATTGTTTTTCGTGACGCAAACTTTTGAGGTATTTCTTACTTCGAGATAATTGAAATAAGCTCATCATCCCAAGCACAATTTCGCTTTTATATACACTAGAAGTATAAATTTAGGTATTTAATAGTGTGTTCACCAGTGTATCTAAATGCTGAGCTCTATTAACATCTTTGAAATGACTGAGTAATAAATTTTTATTTGTGTCTCCTTCTAGAACAAAACCGCTTTGGCAAAAGAATCGTGAATGATGAAAACTCTCAGCGGCAATGTTTTTCAAAGTAAAAATCAAATTCTTTTGATTCTCTGATGTAATCAAAGAGTGGTCCTTTTCAAATATGAATAGAGATAACGAATGGATTTGCCGTTAACCAATGGTCAGGCTCTGTAAACTTTTTGAAAGTCATTAAACATTGTTTATAGTTATCCCTCGGCTGCCTCAGAGTAGCATCACTATCAAAACGGAAGATCAAGTGTTTAAATAGTGACCTTTCGGTTTCCCCCTATTATGAATACACCAAATATACGAGAAGAATCGATAACAAAATAAACAATAGTTCAAAACAAGAAGCTAAACTGCGAACAAACAAACAGCAGTTCAAGCAGTAGTGTTCTTCTGAAACAGCTGAAAGTCTTTATGCGAGGAAAATGAATAGGTTTCGAATTTAGGAAGATAACTCGTAAACATATCGTGTGATTAAAATTGACAACTTTTTGAAGGAAAGCATACATAGGTTACTTCCATTTTGACAAGCTCTCTAATTTCCATATAATTTCATCTGTTCATCACAAAATCTTCAAATGGCCCGAAAAAGATCTCGTACTGCAAAAAAAATAAAGAGATCTGCATATTGCATTTTAAGTGTTGACATTTCAGAATAATTTCCTTCCAACCTCAAAGGAGCGAATCACAAGTTGTTCGAAGAGGTTACAATGGATGTATTCAATTCAGATGAACGTAGTTAGCTCCTTAACGCAATAACCTGCGTTTGAAAGCTCTTATTTTTTATACAGTTATCCTCGATAGATTTGAGAAGTAGATTGATCGAGCTTTTGGGAAGAAGAAAAGCCACGAGATAGATTACCCCCTTCCAACATAAAGGTGGGAATCTAGTTCTGAATTATTACTAAAGTGTTGAAATATCACCTTTCAAAAGTAAATTTGAGATCGCATACGGAGACCATCGAAAAATAGATAGCCAGTTTGAAAAAAAAAATTCATCGGCAATCGGCTGTGTTGTTCTCAAAAGAGGACTTATATCCATTAACTGCGTCTGAAATTTTGACGTTGTTGAGTCAAGTGGGTGTTTTGGATGCTCATTATCATTTGTTGAGTGAAAACCACGTTGATAGCAACTTTTAAATAATTTATGACCATTTAAGAAAAAATCCTTGCCTAACTCCTTTTACTTAGGCAAAGATTGTTAATGGGAATCCTAAAACGTAAACGAAAAAAATACTCAGGTAAGAAGGGGCGACATGCTTGTATTACATAGCACCCCATGGTTTTCAATGCTCAGGATTAGGGAAAGTTAAAGAAAAAAAAACGGATCGGGAAAGATTTCCACTGGAATGATGCACCTCTAGATTGCTTCAAGATTTGATAACCGATCGTTTTTAAAAACTTTTGGTTCAGCGAAAGCTTCAATACATGGGACACCGGGAGCAACTATTCAAGACAATTTGTTATTACATTGGATTAGTTCAATCTTCAGATTTAAAATAAGACCACTTCAATAACTAGCCTGTGTTTTTTTTTACACCTTCTTCGGCGGGAATGATGTTTGGAAAACCTTATTTTTCATGCATCTTGTACGTACCATAGCCTATCATAGTGACAACCAGCGATATTATTATTTAGCATTGCACATAGTGATATTGTTCCGAAGATAAAGCCCAAGTGATGGCAAAATCATAATTGCTCGAAATGCACTAACCGGGTACTACAATCACTGATAATGCCCTCTATTGCAATCAGATTCACTATATCCTGACTCAGATAGATTACTTCTCGGGTGCAATGGTACTTATATAATATTTGCAAGGAAATCATCAAACTGAGTAGCTGCTGTTATCTAGATCTCTTATGGAATGTAACAGTGCAAGCCATTGATATTCAATTTTGAGCCATTATGCTCTCATTATCTTTAGTCGTTCTCATTTGGCCAATTCGAACCAAATTAGCAAAAGAATAAAATTTTTTTTTTTTTGTGATATTTTCAGATAAATTTTTATTTTTATTGTGGATTACAAATCTAAAACTGTTACCAACTTGATAAAGGAAATATGTCAGAACTGGAGAGTCATTTAGACCAAGAAGCTGAGGAAAGCGAATTCTTGAATAGCAATGAAATTCAGGAAGTGGTTCCTATTGACGACGGAGCAGAACCTATAGAAGAGGATGATGATGATGCGATGGATGAAGACGATGGAATGGATGAAGATGATGTTATTGAACTTGATATGTCAAACAATTCATGGACGTATTTTGATACACATAAGGACTCTATTTTCACTGTTTTCCCTCATCCTATCTTACCAGCTGTGGTGACAGGTGGTGGTGATAATACCGCATATATGTGGACTACACATACACAACCTCCAAAATTGGTAACAGAATTGAAAGGTTATAATGAATCAGTGATCAGTGGTGGATTCACAGCAAGTGGAGAATACTTAGTTACTGGAGATATGAGTGGGAAAATTTTAGTGCATAAATCTCTGAAGAGAGGACAACAATGGAATTTGATATCAGAATTACAAGAGATTGAAGAAGTTTCATGGATAAAATTACATCCAAAGCAAAATGTATTTGCCTTTGGAGGTGCCGATGGTTCAGTATGGGTTTATCAGATCGAACAAAATGGTTCAGTTGAACAATTGATGTCTGGTTTCAGTCATCAAGATTTTTGCACAAGTGGTGAATTTATCGATTTGGATAATGATGAATTATTAACATTAGTGACCATATCTGAAGATGGATCAATTGTTTCATGGAACTGTTTCACTGCTCAACCAAATTGGAAAATTGAAGAGACAAAATTGAAAGGATTAACACCGCCTTGGGTTTCAATATCAAAAGAAGCATCTTTATCGAGTAACATATTGGCTGTTGGTGCAAGAGATGCGCATTTAGTTATAATAAATGGTGAAACTGGTGTTGTATTGACTATATTCCAAGTATTGGAGACAAAAGAAGATCAAGATATAAATGACCTTAGTATCGAAAGTGTGTCTTGGTGTTCTGTACAACCAATTTTAGCAGTTGGTTTAGTCAGTGGAGATGTTATTCTTTTCGATACCAAGACATGGAGACCTAGAAGAAACATCAAGTTAGACGATGCTGTTACAAGATTACAATTTCTCAAGGATTCCCCAGTATTTGTCGGATCATCGATGAATGGTAAGATTTACCAATGGGATTCAAGAACAGGTGAAGAGTTATACGCAGGTGTTGGTCATCATATGGGTATCTTGGACTTTTGCGTTCAAAACAATGGACTGAAATTGATAACTGCTGGTGATGAAGGTGTTTCTTTGGTATTTGCTACTCAATAGAGATATATGTAGTTTTATAAAAAAAAAAATTATTAATTTTGCATCACTTTTATTTCAATGTTGTATCAATATACAAGTAATTTGTGAGTTGTCATCCCTCATTTTAATTCTTTGATCTTTTGTTCGATGATTTTTTCAATCAATTTCACCAATGATGAATTTTCATTAGCAATTTGTCCATTGATAACAGCACCTATTTGCTTTTCAATTACTTTACCAGTTAAATCAACTTCAACATTGACATAATCACCAATTTTTTTCAATGGCATTATCACTTTATCCTGTGTATAACTCACCATCATTATTTCAAACTGTGACAAGTCGTTGTTAACAGATGTCACCGTTAGTGAAGTACCATCCAATGCAATAAAACCCTTTTCAACAATATAATTGATATTTTCTTTATCTCTCAATTCAAAAGTGAACACAATAGAATTTTCATCTGGTCTTCTATTGACTATCTTAGCAATGGTATCAACGTGTCCTTGAACGTAATGACCACCAAATCTGACTTCACTGTTGACAGCTCTTTCAAGATTGACTTTTGCATCTTTTTTCAAATCACCAAGATTTGTTCTTCTCAACGTTTCAGCAGATATACCAACTTTAAAATCGGTTTTGGAAAATTCAGTCACCGTGAGACAAACTCCATTAATCGATATGGAATCACCCAAGTGTACATCTTGTAAGATGTGTTCACAATCTGTTATTGTCACTGAAGCTCCATTACCTCCAGACGCCGATGTATCTACGGCCAAGTATTCCAGAACGGCTGTTTATACCACTAAAGTTAGTATAATAGACAAAGCAATCATTCCATCTAACAACAACTTACTCCCGATTTGTTCAACAATCCCAGTAAACATGGTGTGTATAAGAATTAATAATCCAGTACTAATTGATCGAAAAGATCAAAAAACCCCAAAATTTATCAGCACTGAACAAAAGCAAAAAACAGAAAGAAATCAAACAAAACGATGACAAATAAATGTGACCATAATTACCTAATTAGGAAGTCATTTAGTAAGAATATTCCAGAAGACTTCCCGTTTAGGAAATTCAGGAGATTTTATCTCCAGAAGGTTCTACGGGCTGATTACTCATCTTCAATTACAATTCATGGGGGCGTTACCACAACTTGATATAAAATGTGGGACTAATCCCATCCCTTTATCCCCAACTATTATATTTCTTTATTCGATAGTCATATAAACGATAATATTCATCATGCTTTACACTGCAGCTATACCAACCTCACCATATCAAAGAACAACTAGATGCCAAAGATTAGGATATCAACATCCTTCTCCATACTCCTCTTCAAATGTATTGGGAGTTGAAGATTTGTTAGAGTCATTGACAAGGGTCGCATATGAGGAAGAGATAGCTAGAAGAGAAAAAATTGCAGCTGATTTGAAAAGAAAGAGATTGGAAGAGCAACATAGAGAAGAATTACAAAGACAAGTTTTGGTTAGACATTTTGAGCATGATGATTTTTTCCAAATTGAAATTTTGAAACAATTACCATCAAAGAAGAATTTCAAATCATATGAGATTCAATATTTGAAGAAAAGAGATGAGTTGTTATTGATCGTTGAATCCAAGGTTGATCAATTCAGGAAAGAGTATAGATTCTTATGTTGTGAAATTGACGAACAAAGAATTGATTACAAAATCATGGATAATAGATTATTACTCATTCAGGTGCCAAAGAGGACTAAAACTGAAATCGATGAAGAAAGGGTTTTCAATTTCTTACAACATCAACAAAATAAATTGAATGCAGCTAGAATAAGACAACATCGTGAAGAACAACAAATTCGTCAAATTAGAGAACAACAATTGAGACAAGAACAACTGAAACAGAGAAAAATCCTGCAATTGAAAAAAGCAGCTGAAAAGCAAAGATTGGAAAGAGAAAAGGCTGAAAGAGCTGAAAGAGAAGAACAATTGAAATTGCAAAGGCAAAGACAAGAAGCTTTACAACAATATTTCAATTCTCTTGTCCATGAAAATTTCATGAACAAGGATTTACAATCATCATCTCCATATGTTACAATAAATGGAATTCAATACGGTAACACTGAACCAATAGTGGATTCAGAGAGTGAGAGTGAAACAGAAAGTGATTTCGATGATACGTTATCGACTCCTGAACTGTCAGATTTAAGTGATGTTGGAGATGAAGATCCAGAAGTTTCAGACATTTCACAATTGGTTGAACAAAACACGATCAAGGAAGTCTCATCAGCAACGCCAAGTGATGATGAGAGTGAAGAAACGGATGGTGATGATGAAAATTCGAGTAAGAAGAGGAAGTTGAGATCACCATTGTTAGAAGAAGTTGAAGACGAAGAGTTCAAAAGATGGACAGTATAATCGATACCAATTTTTATATGAGATTTAGATATAATTCAATATAAGTTAAGATATAATGTGCAAAAATTATATGTATAAGTTGTAATTACACTGAAAAACAAGAATTGAAATGAGTGTTCGTAAATTCAATAGAAGTAATCATCGTTCATTCAGTCATCATCATTTAACAAAAATGAGATCATCGTGGCCTGTTCTTTCTTTCCATTTGGGAAATTGGAACCTGGGTTCATTGCCGTTTGCGGGTTGGTCATTGTTGTTGTTATCGGCAGCGGCAAAGTCGTTGGTGGTGGTGTTGATATTTCTATTCGTTTCTTTAACTTTGGAGATGTTGAAGTTTGATAACTGAATTTGAAGATTTGTAAAGGTGGGGAAACACATTCAACATCTATCCTCTCACACGCAGTACATCGTGGTTTCCTCTCATCACATTTCTTTCTATATGTACAAAAAACCACAAATGTTAGTAAAAAGATTATAGATAGATAAGATCAAAGTGACACTTACTTCTTCAATCGACAATTGGAACAACCAAACTTTGACCTTGAGAACTTCCTTGAACGTTTCTTTGTTAATAGTGGGGGTGATGTCGCTGTTGTTGTTGTTGTTGTAGTTGTTGTTACTGACGATGATTTTTTTGACATTGACGTGTGAGAAAGATACGATAAGAAAAATTGACAGGAGACAGCATGTTTATAAAGAGATGCCGTTGTTGGCCTAAATCAGTAATGCCAATGCCGATAACGATAGCACCATTCTAAAAAACTATGTTAATGGCAAACGTTAAAGAATTCTTTTTTGGCCGAACGTACATGTAATTTTCATCGCCCGCCAAAAGGGTGCTGCTATCATAATTAAAGAGATACGATTTTTTTTCCTCATTGCGCAAAGATTCTCGAGATAAATTTGACTAATGATTTGGTACTAAGTGATACTACATAAATTGTAGTTTTTCAATATCATAGAGTATCATGAGTTGTTTATGATGTATTGTAAGGCTTTTCAAGAAGGCCTTAACTTGATAATATAAAGGCTTTCCATTTTTCATGTATGCTTTGTGTGTGTGTTTTTTATTTTTTTTTCACCGCAAGCCACAATATGTATCTGTTTTAGCCTGCAAGTAAAAGAAAAAAAGAATTGGAAATGATATTGTCAATTGAAGTGCTCCTAACAAAGAAAAGCAAAAAGCCCCAAGCAAGATCTTAATGAATTAATGGGTTCGCAATAGCTGTTATTAAATTTTTTCTCTTATGTGATTGAGATCGAATGAGGGGTACTTGACACAAGGGGAGACTCGAAAGAATGAGTGATATATAAATGATATAGAGGGTAATCTAGTTGCAAGAAATGATGTTGCTTATATGTTTAATATGTTCATTATATGAGGGTATATCCTAAAATGAAGTAGCTTCTCGTTTAAAGTTACAACATAACATTCATTTTTAACTAACTTTTTACGTGAATGGTAATTTTGATTGAATCTTCATTTGAAGTGCTCATAACAAAACAAAAATTATTTGAAAATTTTCAGATTTAGTACTAAACTAACACCAGGTCCGTTTTGGTATGCGTTACTTGAGTTCCAGCTTCACTTTGAGGAGCTTGAGGTTCAAGCGTATCAACTCCGTTTAACAAGTAATAACATAAAATTGGCTGGCGTCAGCGACACTTTTAAACCTGGATGAAATAATAATTGTTTACCGCCTTCTATTTTTTTTTTCTTCCTTATACAAAATTTTTGAAGCTACAAGACATAAAAGACCCATATTGAAGTCGTAAATATAATACTGATTTTATGAGATTTGTTTCACATATAATTAGGATTTAAATCTATTTTATTTAAATTTCTCATAACAAAATACAGATAAAAGAAGTTCTCTTCAGTTTTACCTTTTACGGAATATTCGTGATATTGAGTTTTTTTTTTGTTACACGTGAGGCTTGTTCGATATAAAAGGGAATTAATAAAGTGAAAAATATACAAGTGTTATCAAAATTCATGTTGGAATACATCTACAAGAACTAAATGACAATTTTCGAAGTTGAAATTCATCATCATTTCAAATACTATTTTATTCAAGGCTCAAGTTTTATTCTTTATTTAATTGAAGTGCTCATAACAAAAAAAAACAACAATGTACACATCAAACTTGGTGCTACATAAAAAGCAACAATGTTCACACATCAAACTTGGTGCTCATATGATATTATAATTTATTTTTTTTCATTTTATAGAAGGTGAGAGAAGTTGAAATTGTAGGCATCGGAAACAGCATGTAATAGAGATAATCGATTTTCTTAAAAAATTTTTCAATTACAAAATGTGCTTAGAAGTAGTTGTATACCAACATTTTAAATATTATTTCACATAGAATTAAAATTTATCAATGATTTTTATTTAAAGTGCTCATAACGGAGAATTAAATAAGTAAATAAAGCTTTAAGTTCCTCGCGACCATCCTATTTGCCTAGAAAATTTTGTATATATAAGGCTGCATTCGATTTTCATATGCTACATCCCCGTATTATTGATATATTTTTTTTTTTTGCAAATTTTTGATAATTGATATGATATGGTATGAAATGATAAGTCTTTATTAAGAAGCTATATAGCCCCGCTAAAGTTTTTGCGAAACCGTATATTAGCTATGCTAATACCACTTTATTTAAGAAACAGAGGCTGACCGATGGGGAATAAGATTTTTAAAGTTGTAATATTTATATAATTTTCTTTCTTAAAAAAACATTTATACAAAACATAAGTTTTAACTATATATATTATTTGCAGTGCTCATAACAATAAAGCGAAAAAAACCTTTTCCTAACTTGATGAATATCTGTGGTATCAAAAATGAATGTTGTTGATCATGAGTTCAGTCTCAATTTTCTGATAATCGTGGTTGAATTCTTTGAGTTGTTGTAACCTATTTAATTTTCACCATTATTTCGTAATTATGATGCGTATTCGATATGTATAGGGAATTTATAAAATTAAATGAGCAAATTATATATGTATAGCTGGTATACATAGATCCAGTATGATATCGTATGATACAATATTGAAATTACAATAAATCAAAAATTTGTTATACGAACATATTATATATCGTTTGATTTGCCATAGTCAATATCATATAGATTCAAATTGAATTATAATTTATTTAAAGTGCTCATAAGCATAAGTTGATGAAATGTTGTTTCGAGGGCAGCTTGGCTCAATCTTTTAATTCGTTGCGGTTTCAATTAAAGTTCTAAATACTTCTTAATTTTTTTTTTTTCAAATTCAATGTCGTCATTGACATAGCATTCAAAATGTTAATTTCGAAATTTGTTAAGAAATCCACAACGATTAAAATATCTTTCAAGTTGTAATATAAAACATTTTTTCAAATAATAGATTCATACTAAAGACAAGTTTTAAAAACATTATTTCAAAGCGCTCATAACAAAATAATTACAAGTCTAAAACTAATGTAGTTTGCATCTTGTTTTCCCCAGTGGCATCAACCTGGCATCAACCTGGTATCAACCTGGCATTATTTTTTTCCAATTCACAGGAGATAAGTAGTTCCATAGATAGTAACGAGTGATGGATAATGGATGTTAGATAAAGGTTTCAAAATACCAGATATGGAAGATTTGCTTGAAAATTGTAGTATACAAACATTTCAAATATCATTTTATAATCAGTTAAGATTTATCAATGATTATAATTTAAAGTGCTCATAACAAAGAAATAAAAAAGCAATGCTGGCATCCCCGTTATATAAGGCTTTCATACGCTGCATTTGCAACCTTTTTTTTTCCAATATTTAGTAATTGAGATGATAAAGAGTTTAATAAAAAGTTATATACGCCAGTAGATTACAGGTGGCACCAAATATTAGCTATACTAATTCTATGTAATCTTATGAACTAAAGTTGATCCATTCGAAATACTATTTTCAAAGTTGTAATATATATCATTTCTTTCTCAAAAAAAAAAAAAGACACATTTGTACAAAACATAAGTTTTAATTATATGTATTATTTGAAGTGCTCATAACAATAAAGAAATAACAAATTTGCGAAATAATGCTGTGCGTGATGACATCCAGTGATGAAGGCCCTCGACAATTCGTTTCTGTAAATTTTTTTTAATACTCGTGGTGGAACAGTTTTTTGAGTTGCTGATTAACGTAAATTGGCCACTTTTTCATAACCATAATGGATATGAACAGATAATTTTGTATATGTACAGCATACAAGATATATATATAGCGAACACTGCAAATTACTAATTGTGAAAGCTGTATTAAAACATCTCGCATGAAACATAAAGTTGACCTTGTTGTAACCTGATTTATTTCACAAATGAGCAGAAAGGGGTTTATACATTATATATACCTAGCATTGAGAGAAGGCATGCGACGATGTAAAGCGATAATAATCTGAGCTACAAAATTTATTTATTGAAAACGTTTAAAATGCTTTAATTTTAATGGATACAAAATGAATAATACTATCAATGATAGTAATGAATGATTGAATGATGGGGAACGAAATGAAAGTGAAGTTAATGACATGAGATAAGAAAAAAAAAAATAATCGTAAAATGAAGCAAAAGGAAGCAATAATGGTGTTGAATGGATGGGACGAGTGGAATACTTTTTTCAATGATGTATGTTTTATATAGATTTTTTCAAATTTAAAATCAGATCACTTAAAATGAGATCTGGATCGACTTGATTATTATTCAAATAAAAATCATGATCGAAAACGTTATTGAAGAATTTCTCCTTATTGAAGATTTCTTTGAAATCGATATTAGAAAGGATCAATGGTTTAATATCCAGATCTTTATTCATATAATCGTTCAAATTATCCGGATTGAAAACGTTCAGTTTAATCTCTAAATTCGATGGTAATAACAGTTTCAAATTATCGTTATAATAATCATTCAAACTTTTCAAATCTTGAACAGGGTTGAAATTCAAAACACCATTATTGATGGCAACTTGTCTCTTGTTAACTTGATAATATTTACTGTTTGATGAAAACGATGACAGGATTAATGTCTCACTGAACAGATTATCGATACAATTCAGTGAAGTGGTGTTGAAAATGCCCAGATCCACGGCAACAGTATTTGATAACGTTGATGGTAATGATGACATCAATAATGGATAATAAATGGTGTTGTAAAAATCATAATACATCGATAAGATGATAACACTTAGATTTGTCTTCTTATTGATAAAGACGATGGATGAATCAGTAGTGGAATCTACCAATGTATCTTCTAAATCATGGAACAGGATATCTGATTCTTGTTCATTGTTATTATTATTATTATTGGCAACGAAATATTTAAAAGTTTCATCCTTGCCGTGTCTTATTCTTTCACGTTTATGACCATAAACGTTATTATTCTCGGTGATTGAATAAAAAATTGGATTTGTCAATCTCTTATCATTTTGCTCTGACCAAAAAACCATGTTTTGATTTTCCAAATTTAACAATTCATCAATGTTGTTCAATACAATGGAACCACTTTGTAAAATTATCAATTTATCAAATTTGTTTGATAACAAGATGGAAATTTTTTTCAAAATGGAATCATTTAATTGTGGATACTGTGTTAATAATGAATCTGATTGTAAATGAACACATGATATCTTATTCAAATTACACAATTTTTGCAAATCATCATTTTCTAGATCATCAATCTTGTGGAAGATGATTTGAAATTGCAGTGACAGTGGTGATGTTTTCAATAATGAATCAATTGTTAATCTTGATGCAATGATAGATTCTTTGAAATTTAAATCATGATTATTATAAATGATAACACCATTTTGTCCATATTCGAAATATTGATGGAATATCTTGATCAAATTATGCATCTTGCTATAAATATCAATGAATAAATTGGAATGAGCTTTTAATAATGAAGTTTCTTGTGATTCTGTTAATTTCATGAAATGGTCTTCAATTAACAATTTTTCAGTGAAAACTTTATCTGGTTGTGTTTTTTTCAAATCTTGCAAGAATTCCAATTTATCAGTATTTATCGAGATTTGTTCATCGAATATTGGTTCATTCTTGATCAATATTGTCTTTATCGAATCTAATAATTCATTTGGTTGTGACAAATCCAATGTCTGTATGATGTCACGTGACTGGAATGTATTTGTACTATCAAAATTTTGTAAATTGAAATGTATGAATTTATTTATCGATGAACCTTGGTTGAATTGTATGCAAAATAAGATTATCACCAGTAATAATGATATTGATTTCAGTATATTGAGTAATTTAGATCTTGATCTATTTTTCAACATGATTTGAGTAATTTGCTGTGATGCCCTTCTTGATAAAGATTTTGTCTCAATTAAATGGTCTTTGACGATATTGGAAGATGAGCCAGAGTGATGGAATTTATAAGAAGGTAATGTAAACGGGGAAGTACTTGGAGTGGAAGGTGACATGATTTTTTGGATTTGTGTAATTAGTATCTTTATATGATTATGGGAGTGTTCCACTTGTGGGTATAAATACTAAAATGGATAAATTTAAGAAATTTGCAAAGAGACAAAAATTTTTTTTTCTGTTTCTGTTTCGTTATTGTTTGGCTATTGTGTGGTATGTATGTGGGTGTATATATATATATGGGAGTGAGTGGGAAGATAGATGATAACACAATGTGGATGGAGTTATTTACCTGTTTTGGAGTAAGATGAGCAGCAGTTGATCTATTAATGTATATGGTATATGGATTGGAAGTAAGGGAACCTGCCTTATTGTTATATTGAAGATGATGTAATTGGTGAGTGAGAGTTGGGTGGATGGAAAGATGAACGGCTATATATATATAGGTGTGTGTGTATCTGGTATTTATATATGAGAGAGTAATGGAATGTGAGACATAACAGATATGAGACAATAGAATATGAGACAGACTGGCTCTCTTATATATATACACCTATCTCTGTATCTGTGTAATAATGTAAAGAGATCGATCGATCGATCTGGGCAGGGGGCAGGAACAATAAAGAAGAAAAAAAAGAAATGTTTAGTGTGGTAGACTTCCTAATCGGGTAATCAGCAGTGGGGGGGCCGAGACTTGTTATTACAGCCAACGAGACAATAGCAATGGCAGATCTTTATCTTTTGTACCTGGACTATATACTATCAAGTAGATATCACTATCACCATGGTTATATATACTTAACACACACCGAGGTAGGTGGGTATGGATCCGGTTGCAGAATTTCACTTTATTTATATTACAACCGCTATACAGCAAGTATATATATATATCTATGGTATTATATAGTACACTATATAGTACCGTCCTAATACAATTTGTCCTTTCTCTCTTGGCTTGACGAGGACACAAAAAGGATTTACAAAATTGGGTCCGTCCCTTAATTATTATAACGATGATGATTCGATTAATTCTTTATCCTTCTCCAATATGTCGTATAAATACTGTATACCCAATTGTTGCTTTTGTATGGCATTTGATAATTTTAATAATAAATCTTTATCTTCATCTTGCTTACTCGTTGTTGATGATGATGATGCTGTTGTTGCTGTGGTTGTTGTAATGGAAGCTTGGTCTGCCCTTTGATTGAAATCTATAAGATTTTTATTCATATTCTCTAATTGTAATGATAAATTATTTCCACGTTCTTTTAAATTTGATAATCTTGACCATAATTCATTTAATTTACCTAAATTATTTGGATTTTTCAATTCATTATTTAAATCATTAAACCTCGTTATCAAATTTTCTTCAAAATTTGTCAATTGAACTTTATTATTTTTCAAAATAATCAAAATAATGGCAATTTTTAACAATTTCTTACTCAATTTTTTCGATTTCAATTTACATGATGTTAATTTTTGTGAAATTTGTAAAATTTGTAAATTGTTTAAATTTATCAACGTTTCATTTATATTATTTAATATAATTCTTGATTGTTTAATATGATCGATTTGAATTTGTGACCTCTTTAATAAATCATCAAATCCAATCAGTTTTATTGGTATAGTATTATATTGTCTTGGTCTATTATTCATCAGTTTTTCCCATTCTTCTGGTAATTCATCATATGGTCTTTGTATATTTAAATCATCACTCTTATTATAAAAATATGTCTTTAATATACAATTTGTTGAATTTGGATCCCATGAATTTTTAATCTTGATCAATTGATCATTTATAGTTGGTGTATAATTACTCTGTTGTTGCTGTGGTTGTTGTTGCTGCTGTTGTTGTTGCAATGGTTGTAATGATTGTTGTGGTTGTGGTTGACTCCATGCAAATGAAGGTTGACTGTTGGTAATTGGCAGTTGCGAATTACCAATCACCCCTTGTTGTTGTTGAGGTTGAGAATTACCAAACAAACCCCCTTGTTGTTGCTGTTGCTGAGGTTGTGAATTCCCGAATAATCCAGTTGTAGTTGACTGCTGATTATTATTATTATTATTAGCACCCCCGAATAAACCTCCAGTTGCAGTAGTTGTATTGTTATTATTGGTATTACCAAACAATCCTCCGTCCGTGGATTGTTGAGGTTGTTGATTGAACAATCCAGTAGTGGTGGTATTATTATTCAGAGGTTTATTACCAAATAATCCACCCAGTGAATTACCGGTATTGGTATTTCCAAACAAACCTCCTCCTCCTGATGATGATGTTGCACCAGGATTAGTAGTGGTGTTCCCGGCACCAAAGGAGAAGCCAGTGGGTTTCAGCTGTTGCTGTTGTGGTTGGGTGGCAGCAGCACCACCGCCAAATGAGAACCCAGTGGAATTGGAGTTGTTGTTGTTAGTGTTGAACATATCCTTCTGTGTATACAACTCTCCTTGTTCTTTCTGTTTTCGTTTGTTTATTTTTATTTTTATTCAAAGAAAAAACTTTTTTACCTACTGCCAAATTTACAGACAGCCCCCGTGTCAGTAGTGAATGGGTTTTTTTTGTGTTTTGTTAAACAATTGGAGATTGTTGTATACAAGAGAGAGAGAGACTCAGAGGTATAAGAATAATCCATTGACAAGATGTCCACTTCTAACACGTATGACACCATATCCACATCATCCACCGTGGACAAATTGAAAGACACCCATTACGTCTTTGAAAACGAACCATTACCAAAGGAGATCCCAGAAGTTGATGAAATTGGTGCCACTTCTGCTCCATTGATAAGTGCTTCATTTTATATCGGTGCTCGTTGTCAACCATATAATGATGATTTCATGCTTTGTCATAAGGAATCCAACGGGAAGGGTCAATTGGATTGTTTGAAAGAAGGTAGACGTGTTACAAGATGTGCTTCTTCGGTTATTCTGGACTTGAACAAGAATTGTTCAAATGAATTCAGATTACATTGGAGATGTCTTGGTGCCAACAATTTAGAATACAAGAATTGTCGTAAGCTGGAAACTTTACTTGACTCATGTGTCTTTAACAATTTGAAATTGAAGAAAACTATACCTGGTGTTGACGAAGATGAACAAATTCATTTGAAGAAGAATCCAATTTATAAACCATACACTTTGAATCAAGATGCTGAACAGGCTTTTGCAAAGGCTAAACTGGATGGGAAAATCTAGTCACTTTGTTATTATTTATTTATTTATTTACTTATTTATTTATTTATTTATTTATCTATTTACGATTTATTTATTCATCTATTTATTCATTATTTATTCATTCATATTATATTATTTCTATTTCAAATCATCTCTATCCAATGATATATATATTTATATATCGTATCTATTCCGAAGTACTACTACTACTCTCTCAATTCCTCCAAAACGACTCAAAAAAATTTGTGAAAAAAAAAAACTCAAACTGAAGAAAAAAAAAAACAGTCATCATCATCGTCAATTCATATATTATTTTAAAACTTTAAAGAGATATCAAAACTTTGTGTGACTCAGTTTCTCCCCATTCTAACCACTCACACAAGTTAAAACAATTTCAAAACTGTTGTTCTCTATAGGAAATTTAATATATAAAAAAGCTGTAATTTCTCATTCAGCTGAACGATTTTTCCATTCAACTAGTGTTAATTTAATCAAGAGAGTTAAATCCAGGCAAAATTTACAAAAAATGTCAACTACTGAATTTTCCAGGGAACAATTAGAAGGTGTCTTGAAGAGAAGATTCTTCTATGCACCATCTTTTGAAATTTATGGTGGTGTATCAGGTTTATACGATTATGGACCACCAGGTTGTGCATTACAACTGAATTTAGTTGATACATGGAGAAAACATTTCATCTTGGAAGAAGATATGTTAGAAGTTGATTGTACCATGTTGACACCATATGAAGTTTTGAAAACTTCTGGTCATGTTGATAAATTTAGTGATTGGATGTGTAAAGATCCTAAAACTGGTGAAATCTTTAGAGCTGATCATTTAATTGAAGAAGTTATTGAATCAAGATTGAAAGGTGATAAACAGGCAAGAGGTGTTGTTGAAGAAGTTAAAGAAGAAGATCCAGATAAGAAAAAGAGAAAGAAGAAAGTTAAAGAAATTAAAGCTGTTAAATTAGACGATGATACAGTTGCTGAATTTGAAACTATCTTGGCCAAAATTGATGGTTACTCTGGTTTAGAATTAGGTGAAATTATGACCAAATATCAAATTGGTAATCCAGTTTCTGGTTCACCATTGGAATTACCAAAAGAGTTTAATTTAATGTTTGAAACTGCTATCGGTCCATCTGGTCAATTGAAAGGTTATTTAAGACCGGAAACTGCACAGGGTCAATTTTTAAATTTCAACAAATTATTAGATTTTAACAATGAAAAAATGCCATTTGCCTCAGCTTCCATTGGTAAATCTTTTAGAAATGAAATTTCACCAAGATCAGGTTTGATTAGAGTTCGTGAATTTTTAATGGCTGAAATTGAACATTACGTTGATCCATTAGATAAGAGTCATTCCAAATTTGAAGAAGTTTCTCATGTCAAATTGAATTTCTTACCAAGATCAGTTCAACAAGCTGGTAAGACTGAATTCATTAAGCAAACCATTGGTGAAGCCGTTGCTTCAGGTATGGTTGATAATGAAACTTTAGGTTATTTCATTGCAAGAATTTATCAATTCTTGACCAAAATTGGTATTAACCCAGATAAGTTAAGATTCCGTCAACATTTAGACAATGAAATGGCTCATTATGCTCAAGATTGTTGGGATGCAGATATTCAAACTTCATATGGTTGGATCGAATGTGTTGGTTGTGCTGATAGATCAGCTTATGATTTAACAGTTCATGCTAACAAGACAAAGGAAAAATTATGTGTTAGACAACCATTACCTGAACCTAAAATCGTTACCGTTACCGAGTATGAATTAGATAAGAAGAAATTTGGTCCTAAATTTAGAAAAGATGCACCAGTTGTTGAAAATTGGTTATCAGAGCAAAGTGAAGATGATTTGAAAATTTTACAAAAGGAATTATCCAGTACCGGTTTAATCAAATTCAACGTCAATGGTTCTGATTTCGAATTAGATTCTAGTTTAATTACCATTCAAGAAGTTACAAGGACAGTTCACGTTAGAGAATTTGTTCCAAATGTAATTGAACCATCATTTGGTATCGGACGTATTCTTTATGCATTATTTGAGCATTCATTCTGGACAAGACCAGATGACGTGTCAAGAGCTGTGTTATCATTACCACCATTAGTGGCTCCAACTAAAGTGTTGTTAGTCCCATTATCAAACAATGATGAATTTAAACCAATGTTGAAAAAAATTAGTAAATTGTTAAAATTGGAGAAAATTCCATTCAAGATCGATGATTCATCATCATCAATTGGTAAACGTTATTCAAGAAACGATGAATTAGGTACTCCATTCGGTGTCACTATCGATTTCGAAAGTGTTGCTGATGAATCAGTCACGTTGAGAGAAAGAGATTCGACAAAGCAAGTTAGAGGTTCTTTTGAACAAGTTATCGATGCCATTAAGAAAATCACTTATGATGGTGTCTCTTGGGAACAAGGTACTGCTCATTTACCTGTTTTCGAAACAAAAGTTGAAGATGAAGTTGCTGAATTGTCAATCAAATAATTGGAAACTCAATTGAATTGAACTTGGTTTATCCTTTTGTATACATTTTTGTTTTCGTATTGTTTTGTTTGAATTAATAAATTTGTTATATTTACAAGTTAACGAAGATTGAGCTGATGGTGGAATTACTTTGGAATATTCTCAAGGTATTCGAAGCTAATTTGGCATATAGACTTAAATCATTATATCAACAGTATAACAGTGATTATTTTTATGGATAGGTCTTATTGACACTTGGAAAAATGCCATTTGTGGATTTGTCTTTGTGTCAACGGCGCATCTCCTGTCAAAAAAAAACACAAAAAAATTCACAATATAGAAGAAAAGGGGTCTTCTTCATACAATACATTTAAAACATATTATTGCATTGTACATCACACCAACACTTTCAAATCAAACGGTTCCAACCATTTAAGTATTTCCACACTGAATGGTGATATCTTAGTCAAACGGATCTAATCCACTATATCATTCTCAAATTTTCTCAGACTAACCTCTGGTAGTAAAAGGACAATGGTCTGTATCTTTCGACTATGAATGATATGCATAAATCTCAAACACTGGGCATTTGACAATTTCCAAACATATATGATTGGCTAGACAAAAAGAATCAAAATAAAGAACCTATATAATTGATCTGATCTCAAGTCAACATGTATCAATGCAGTAGCATTTTATAGTTAAATTTTGTGGCTAGCACTTGTTGAGGGTTTTGCTGGCCCTTCTAATTTACATTCATGCGTCAACTCATCAAATGCAGTCTTAATTTCCTCTCTTGTGAAATTGTCGCCATATTTGCTTTCAAAAGATAACATATTCTGTTTTTCATAAGGGCAACCAGTTTCAAACGAACCATTTTGTTCATGCAACGAGTTCAATATCCAATACTTACCAATCATAGGAGCAGTCAAACAAACTTCACCATCTTTGGAAATAGTGGCGTTTTCATTTGTCAAATAGATTTCGAAACCTTCTTCTGCTAATTTACTCAATGACAAAAAGTCGGAAAGATCGAGACGGCAGTAATTGACATTTTTCAATAAAAAGTTACCAAGCTTATAGTCTCCCAACCATTGCGTGTGTCCCAATGAGTCTTTATAGCTTCTCAAGTTAGTTAAGTGCTTTTTGTCATTGATTGTATGGACGCAACAACTGCTGTTCAAGACCCATGCAATATTTTCACCTCTTAGCTTTGCCTGTCTGCCGATTTTGAGCTTTCTTTCCTCAAGTTGAGGACGTTGACTCAAATAATACCAAATTTCATTCTTCTTACCAAACTTTTTGATCCCAGCTTTTTTTAATGCTTTTGCATGATCACTTTCAAGTATACGAATAATATCTTTGGTTGATTTTGCAGTGATATCTTTGATGAAACCTTCCGGCTGAGATGGATTGACGTCGGCTAACCAGAAGGAGTCAAGGAATTGTATAGTCAATTTTTTCTGACCATTTTTGGAAACAAATGAGTCATTTTTTGATAACTTGATTTCATAACCTTTTTTCACCAAGCAGCCCAGCGATAAGTTGTCTCCACAACAGACAAAAACGTTGTCTAAAAATATACTTTTTTTTAATACCTTTCCTTTATAAGAAGACTGCTCAAAATGACGTTCTCTGACAAGTCCAGTACTTCCTTTATTTTTGGTAAGAAAAAAGGAGTTGTGAACAGTGTGATGATCAATCAGACTGCTAATTAAAAAGTTATTTCCAGTCCTAAAAAACTGATGCAGAAAACCGAAAGGCCTATAACCCTGTCGGTTGACTGCTCTAGAAAGATCATTAGAGTCCATGATGCTGATTAACTACAGAAAAAATTTGTTTTGTTCAGCTTTTAATATTACTTTTATACTGGTTGAGCCTCAGAGTTTACTTTTTATCCTGTCAATTTCAATATCATGCAATTAACTTGTGTTGGCTACAGAACACTTTTTTCTTCTAAAATCTCATCTTGGACTTCAACATTGCATAATTATTCAAAGAGAATTTGTCGCTTACATTTCAGTTTTAGTGATGATTAGTGTGATTTAAAAAATTCTTCATAAGAAGTACTTGAAAGTTTCTTCCCTAATTTCAACAGAAAACAATCAGCAAAAAAATATGTTTTTTGAAGGTGAAAAAAAAAACTTCAAGAGATATTTGATAAACTATATGGGAGACAGTGAGTTCGAGATAAGTATTGAGATGCTTTAAAGAATCACCCCGTTAAATCACCTCATAACATTATTCTTTGTAGACTGACGTGGTAATAGCGACCAAGATGAGAAGAGATTGGAGAAACCACCGATCTACGAATGATTTTGAAGATTTCTCTCTATTAACTCAGTATATATGCATTAAAGCTTTGCCTTTTGATAAGATTTTTTTAAGTCGGAAATGTAGAGGGAACAATGCCATTTGGACTTCTGTGTTTTTATATAGAACGTTGAAGCTATTCAAGTAGTCAATGGATGTATTAGTTACGATATTCCAGGTTCAACTGGTACAACGTCATCTTTCCATGAGTCAATCTCATTAGACTTATCTATTGAAAAGCAAGTGGATCCCCCAAGACTCCAGTCATTATCGAGCGTATTTCTCTGTGTATCAGTGGTACAGAGTTTGTGAACTTTGGGTGCTTAACGTCAGAGAACACATTTGGTGCTATTGAATCTTTGACAGTTGGTGGAGTTTAGACTAGCTTACTTTCCTTTTGCTTCATTGAAAATGATACTGATATCTGACAATAATGCAGTGCTGAGCATTACAATGGCATAGTTCATTCTGTGGTATATACTCAGATCTGTTTAAATTGTATAACACCATGCATGTGATTATGTTTATGTACAGATCTTATTGACACTAGGAAAATGTGTCTGTCTGCCATTTTGGGGTGTTTTTCGTTTTTGTGCGTATCCCATCTCTTGTCAAACAAAAACATAGAACAAGGGGACTTATTTATACTACAACTAATCAGTATTGTTGTGTTAGACCACTCACCGAAGCAACAAGGATTTTACAAAACCAAGCATTAAAGAAACCTGAAATCAATCATCCAAGTACCAGGAATTCGGCAACAAAAAGACTCACCTAAACAAGAAATCACAAGAAACCAAGAAATCAGAAGGAGATCAATTATGGTAAATACTACTCACTGACGAATCATCCTAATAAAATGGGGTTCAAATTACTGACTATCATTAGGTGGCTGAATGGTTGATTGATTCCGGTAAATTATCTGAACACGATAACGAGTCTGAGCTGGAAGACAAGTATTGCGATCGTATACCCCTGAATGCTACCAACTTACCTCCTTGTATAAAATGTTATCTTGAAGTTCGAGCACTTAGAAAGCGGTATGATCTATTGAAAAAAGATGTCTACAATTACGAAGATAGGCCTCTTATTTCTTGGGTTGAATACAGAAGGAAATTGAACGAGTGTTTAATCGAGACGGAGAGGTTAGTCCACAATATATGTGCCAATTTCGTTGAAATCAAAAACTTCTTGATGGACGATGGTAAGCCAGAAGAGGTTGCTTGGTTGACTTCGAATGACACTGGAGAACCAACTGAAGATTTGGAGATCATTAGAGATCTGCGGGCGTTGGAAATTCTTAATATGTCTCGATATGTCGTCAGTGCAACCTACAGATTTATTTTATAGATTTATCCAATCTCATATTGTGAAGTTTTGTGCAATTCTCTTTTATGTCTCGATATATCATCGATATAGTTTTGCAAGTTGTCCAATTGATTTATCCAATCTTTTTGTGTTGTGAAGTCTTGGATGATTTTTCTTTTAACTAATAAGTTATACTTTTTCTTCCATTATAGTCTTAAAGTATCTATAAAAAATTTAATATAATCAACTCTATCATACTATCTGGCAATGATTTTCAACTGACGAATCCGGTTAATGAAGCTGAAAATCTAATGGTGTTGTCGATTGGAGTCATAGGGTTAGCGTCGTCATCGCCTTTACAAGCTCTGTCAATATTGTGGTTGATTGAAGTTCTGTGGTGGTCACATCTCTCGCATCTTTCACCAGCACGAGCGGTAGTCAATTGGACACGGGCTGCATGCCAAGCATCATCACCATCAGACGCTTCAATTTGCATTTTCTTCATAACTTCTCGTCACATCATATGTCGGTAAAAACCTCGAATCCATGACCTTTGGTGAATAAAAAAACATCTATTATTTCGTTTTGCTCAAACATGCTGTCAATCGAAACAGATTCATCAAATTGTCCTCTTGCCCAAGCAACATTAACCACGATTGAACCCCAATTAATTTGAATGTTAGCTAAATTAGATTTCTTTTGAGCTGATTGAGGAGTGTGAACCAATAATTTAATAAGTAAAGCCTATTTTGCAATGCTAGTCAATTTCAACCGCTGATTGAGCTTAATTTCTATACCTTATCTTGAAAGAGCCTTCTTGTTCGACTTAAATGTAGAATCATCTGTTTGATCCATTTGATGACTAGTTCGTCTGATCAGTGGTTCATGATCTCGCGCCTTTTATAACATAAGAACAGTCAACTTCACCAACATATTTTAACATAAGCTCAGTCAACATCACCAGTAGATATTAACATTTGCCATGAACCAGTTTGGAAAGTACAGCTTCCAAGTCTCGTAGTTCCGAAACTTTATTGCTGGAAAGATTACTATCACCAGCAGACGTGCGAAGCATGCTATACTTGGTATCACCTAGGTGACCCCCAAGCATAACTGAACATTCAACAAAACATACGCATTCCATGTGTGCATTACGGACGGTTATAATCTGAATTTTACACTCTGGGACGATTTAAAACTTATCTTTCGGATAATATATAACCCACTATCAGAATCCTTTTTTCGTTATATAGTTTACATACGAGGCATAAATATACCAAAAAGTTTACATTAAAAGTGTTGCATATTATCAATAATATCAATTATTATTATTCGTATTATAAGTACACAAAAAACCATTCAAATTAATTCCACTAGTTGCTGCTAAATTGTTTATACTGCAAGATAAGGTCAGCAACCCACTATTGCTAGTCAATGTGAATAAAAGGTGAAAGGTCTTGTGTGAATTCAGCAAGAAAATGAGATTCCCTCTCCCATCAAATTTTTGGTATTGCATGGAGACCTTCTGGGGGTCTTAGTGGTCCTTCTAGATCACAGATATGACGCAACTGTGAAATTGTGTTTGAAATCTCAAGTGGACTGAAAGTGTTAAATTTTTTTGCATAATACTCTCCGTACTCTCTTTCGTAGGGGCACCCTTTGTAAAGCCAGCCTTTTTGTTGGTGCAAAGAGTTCAGAATCCAAAACTTTCCTACTTTAGGAACAGTCAAGTAAAGTTCATCGCCTTTTGTGATACTCGCATATGAGTTTGTCAAATGAATATCGAATCGCTGTTGTGCCAAAATATTTAAAGACACAAAGTTGGAAAGATCTTGAGGACAGTAATTGACATCTTTCAATACAAAATTTCCAAGCTTATAATCTCCAACCCATCTTTCTCTTCCCAAGGAATCCCTCCAGCTTCTCAAATTAGCAAGGTGTTCTTTTTTATTGGTGGTATGGACTGAACAGTTACTGTTCAAGACCCATGCAGCACCTGCGCCTCTTAATTGTGACAGCTTCTGATTTTTAAACTTTCTCTCCTTAAGTATTCTCTGCTGATGCCAAAATCGATTCATTTTAAGAACCGATGCTCCCTCAGATTTCACCATAGCTTGAATACGATCCTGTTCAAGTATTTGCAAGAATAATGAATTTGATGCTGAAGCGACATTTTTCACAAAACCTTCTGGTTTAGGCGGATTGACATCTGCAATCCAAAATGAGTCAATGAAGTGGAATTTTAACAATCTTTGAGAATTTATGGAGACATAGGAATCATTATTTGACAACCTTATACTATAGCCAGATGCGGCCAAACAACCTAGGGATAAGTTGTTGAATCCGTCGCAGATAAAAACGTTGTTCAAAAAAATGCTATTACTTGAAAACGTTACTCTTAGTTTAAGGTCAATAAATCCACGTTCTCTTGCGTGACCCCTGGATCCACTTATAACATTAGTAGCCAGAGAAGAAGACATAATAGTGTGATGATCGATCAGAGTGTTGATACAAAATAAATTACTTCTGTTCCTCAAAAGCAATCTGATCGTACTGTCAGGCATACGGCCCTCTCTTTCAGCTGCAGTTCCAAAATTATTGGATTCCATGATGCTACTTGTATTATCAAAAAGTGATCTAATTCCGACCTTTGAGCTTGTTTTTATAATGGCTGAGGGTCAATTTTCTCTTTGTTCTGTCAAGTTAATTTGAATGTTATGCCAACACCTTGCCCTGGCAGCAGAAAAGTTATTATAATTTGAAGTTCCCAGAATAGTACCAGAACTGGCCTTGGACCCAAATTCAATTTTCTTAAGATGAGTCGTCATTTAACTTTCACTTGAAATCAATTTCCTTTTAACAAAACGCTTATTACTGTTATCTGCAAGTGAATCTTCGATATGCAAGAGAAAACTCCTTTTTTCGTTCTTTTTTTTTTTTCGCTTATCTATATATCTGTATTTGCGCAAAAATGTGCCGTGATCTATATGATCATATCTCGATAATAATTTTTACTATTAGGAGATCGGTGAATATCTCAAAAATGTTTCCACATCGGGAGTTATCATTGAACCGTTAGAACCCCTCGAATTGTTTATAAATGCCCCAGAACATTTTAAAAGAAGTTGTGTTTTAAATGAAGTTGTTATTTTTAGTAAGTACGAAGTTGAATTATTTTCCATTCTTTTCCATTTAACTGGCAAGTATTATTCATGTGATTCATTAGATTTGCCACCCAGCTATTGATTGGTGGCAATGCGCCAGTGTCTCATAGTATAGAGTTTTTAGAATATATAACTATTGAAAAGTGAAATGTGGAAAGAATAATAAAGAGAAGAAAGCATCACTTACTGACCCTTAATCAATTTTTGACTGCCATTATTTAATATTTGTTCTTGCGGCAACGGCGCTTATATCATCTCATCTCATTTCAAAAAGGAAATTCATTATACAACAACTCAAAAGTTCTACCAAGAGTGGAGTTGTATAAAACTGTCTCATAATAAACGCGGCAACATATATATATATATATATTTCATTCACGGTTATTATGATCATGTAAGGACTCCCCCTTCTTTAAACGGTAAACAAACAAGGTTTTCTAAAAAAATATTTGATGAAGACATTTACATTACGCCAAAAATGGTTTTAACCCAAGTGAACAAAATGGCGCCGATGTCAATGGTTTTAAAATTGCTTAAGTTGATTTCACTCAATACTCAATCCTATAGTTAATAATATTTTTTTGGAGGAAATTTTGCGTTATGAGCACCTATATTTACAAAGCATGTAACATTACTTTGTAGTAATTTCTTTTATACAAAAATTTACCTTGAGCAGTTCAGGATTGTATGATCAAGTGAGCCTGTTAGATATATAGTTGTCAATAAACTCTTCGCTTGTAAAAAAAAAAAAAAAATTAGATCTCAGAGTAATAGATATTATCATATCATATCATGAGTGAATCATGTGACACAACTAAATAAAACGAAAGAAGACCAGGAAGTGTGAAGCTTGAAAAACCAGCAGTTAAAAACATAGTTTTAATTGATTCAATTTTAAGTAGAGACCCAAGTAGTGAAGGTGTATTAAAAAGGTCAAAACACGTGGACTACAATGAATATGTTAATAGGGAACACTTACTGAATTCATTAGTGATGAACTTATCGATCCAAGTATCAATTGGCTTGAAATGCCCTGTATGATTGGTTATTTCAATCTTAATGAAACAATACAAGAAGGGGAGTACCTAAAAAGGACTTCCCTTACGTTCAACAGATTGCCCATCACTGCTTCCGAATACCAAGCAGAAACTATCAGAATATTTGAAGAAACAGAAGATTTGGTGGAAGACATTATTCTTTATAATAATCTCATTTGTCAAATATTACGGATCCGTCTGAAAGACAGCGAGGCTACAAGAATACAAAACATGGGGCTAGAAATAATTGAAGATGTTGAGTACTTTAGACTGAGAGAGACAGTGTACCTTTTCACTTTGAAACAAGGTATCCTCAACACAGAGGTAACAATTGTTCAATGATTGTGTCTCTCTGTCTTCATAATATAGCCTTGAGTGAGGCTTTTTATTCACTTAATTTTTTTAAAACTTCGATAATTTAAAATAATAATTATGTCGTTATAATATACAAATGGTATCAGTTCTAATCTCTCTTCATATATGTATATGTGTATATGTGTGTGTGTGTGTGTGTGTGTATTTATATGTTCGCGATATAATTATGTGTCTCTCAATATGTGAAAAAACTCCAAACCTTGTAAAAAAAAATGGGGAAACACAAAAACGAATGCAAGTTAAAAAATTTCAATCATTGTTAAGCAAATATACAATTGCTGGATTTATAGCAGAATTTGGTTTAATCATATGATCATTGTTGTTGATATTTGAGCCAAAATCATCTTCGAAATTCAAGTCGTTCTCCTTGTTGTTGTTGTTGTTATTGTTGTTACTATTGCTCGTTGTGGTTATTTGTGTCGATATGATACTTGTTCTTTGTGAGCTGGGATTACTATTACCTGAATTATTAACGGTACTCGTAGCCACAGTGGTGATAGGAGGTAATGGTGGCCCCAATTTATGCGTCAAAAGATCATGGTTAGAATTTGTTGTTGATACAATGGTACTTAAATCATTTGATAACCTATTCAATTTTGATGCTAATGTATGACTTGACGAAACCGTTCTTGGAGAATCCAATGAACCTCCAGTTGGATAAGTGCTATGAGGTGATGTTGGTGTTAATGTCTTGGTGAATGTGTTGGCATTGGTAGTGGACATTGGTGAATTTCTAATAAAATCGAAATTTAATGAACTAGGCCTTGATGCGTCTTTTGATTCATGATTTGTTTTTAAAATTAAGGAAGGTGAATGGACTATTGTTGCTGTATTAGTGGAATTTGATGAGTTGTTATTGATTAATGACAGTGATGACTTCAATGTATCTTCCGATTTATTAGTTTCTAACGTGGGTCTTAAAAATGGTTTTAATGGTGGTAATAAAACATAATCTTTATCTGAATACAATGGTAATGGAGCCACTTGGGATGGTGATGAGATTTCTTCTTCCACTGTTGCTACTGATGCCGCTTCTTCTTCTTTTGGTGTTGGCTTTGGCAAAGTTATATTTGTTGTTGTTGTTGTAGTAGTAGAATTGGATTGTGGTTTATTCATCATCAAATTCAAATTCAGCGTAGTGGAAGTCGTCATACTTATCGTCATTTTATTGATGATGTCGGATGATGATGGTGGTGGTGGTGGTGGAGTTTGTGATAATGACATTGTACTTATACTATTTGTTATTTGTGAGATGAAAAATTTGTTCAATTTCAATTCTGAATTTTTGGAGTCTAATAATAACCTTGATTCAAACATTCCAGGTCTTGAGCCGTCAATTTTCAAACTATTTTCATAATCAATACCGTTAAACAAATTAAATAATTCAATTCTATAATTTTTCATATCATTATTTTGAAGAAATAAAAGTTTCAATTTCAATGGTTTGGTACCCATTAATAACGGTTTTAAACTGTTTATATTCAATTTATTAGATCTCAAATCAAGTTTATCTAAATTCTTCAAAAATTCTAATGAAGTTAAATCATTTAATTTATTACTTTTCAAATTCAAAATTGATAATTTTGTCAATTCATTTCTATTGAATCCAGATGTCGATTGTAATTTATTATATGATAAATTTAACGATTTCAAATTTTTCAAATGGGATAATGCTGATGGTATTTCTGTCAATTTATTATGTGATAAATCCAAGGAAGATAACGATTGTAAAGGTTGGAAACTCCAATCACTGATTGTAATAATATTATTCTCTGTAAATGATAAATGCTTCAAATGTTTCCATTTATTTCCTGTTGATGAGCTCTGTTGTTGTTGTTGTTGTGGTGGTGGTGTGGGTGTAGAACGGAGAGGTATTGAATAATCGGAGGCATTAGATTTTGATCTTTTAACTCTTCTTGTTGCAGCCAGTAACAGGGTATTTGAAGGTGGTGGAGATGTAGATTGTTGTTGTAAATATAAAGTATTTGGTCTTCTATAATGAGTGACAGATGATGCTACGGTTGCTGTTGCTGTTGTGCTCAGTATATTATTGGAAATGATTGGAGTGGATAAACTGGAAGTTGATGAATTATTTGTATTCTTTCTAGGACGTGTGATTTCTTCATTGGTGTATTGTCTAGTGAGCGTTGCATGGGTAAGAGTTGGAGAAACTCTTTGATGTCCGGCACCATGGAAATGGGAATCTGGCAATGAGCCACTTAATTGATAAGCTGATGGTGTATATGAAGATGACATTGATAAATGAGGGTGATGTTTGTTGTAATTGGTTTTTTTTGTATAATAATGTTGATGATGGAAATCAGAAGTTGGACCATTGATTGAAGTAATTGGTGTTGATCCAGATGATATAGAAAAAGATGATGAATGCTTTGGAGGACTAACCATGGATCCAATATTACTATTTGAATCCGATATGTTGTCCTCGTGTTGATAACCTCTATATTGATAATCTTCTTCTACTAAATCAATCAACACTTCAACGGGGTCAGTAATACCCATTTTCTTCAAAACTAGGAATTTTATCTGTTCACTGATTAAATTCCAACCATATATTTCTTTTAAATTCAAATCACAAACTTCCAACACTGATAAATTTTTAAAAGCCTTTAATGGAACCAGTGTATCGAATGGATATTCTTCATGTCCCTCAATTAATTTGGCTCTAGAATCCGGGGCTAACCTTAAACAGGGCAACTTGGTAAATGCAGAGTAAAGATATTTCAAGTCACTGATCAATACGTCTCTAGAGTTGACACCGGAACCACTACCCATTGAAGTCCATAATGCACTAACACTTGACATTACCGATTTCACTGAAGTCATTGAATGTATGGATTGAGCATCTGAAGACATTCTCTTATTATTATGGAAGTCTGATAAGAATGAAACATAGTTTAAAGATGTGTCATCGTTATGGATATTATCTAATCTTATATTCATGGGTCCTACCGATATCCCCAAGTCTTGAAATCTTTCCAAGAGATAATATAAATGATGCAATGTAAGTGATAATCTTACCGGTTTAGAGTTCAACTGTTGTAATTGTTGTTGTTGCTTTGATGATTTTGTTTGTTTCTTGTATGCTAATAATGCATTTGCCAATTGGCGCTCGTGAGATTTGATAAAAGTTGATAGATTATGTAAATATACATCTCCATCACAAGTAGTAATCGGCAGCATCTTTCACCGAATTTCTTTAAATTGTAACGGTGTGAGAGCCCTTTCTTTGAAGGTGTATAACAATAACCCTGGATAACTGATCTTAGATATGAGAGTACCTGAAATAAGATGATATTGTTGTGTGTATATTTATGTCTGTAAATCCTTTTGCCTCAAATTAAATGCCAATAAACAAAAGATGAGTGGTGGGAACAGGGGCAAAAGGTATAAAGAGCCAGATCTAAATGAAGAGAAGGTCACAAGTGAGCACAGTGAAGGGCAATGAAGGGAGTGAAAGGATGGGACGTGAAGTGGTGTGGGATGTGGATGTGGATTGTGTTATTATTAAATCTAATTCTGACTCTTTTTTCTTCTCTCTTAAAAACTTTTTGTTTACATTTTTTGCGTTTTGGTTTTTTGGAGTTTTTGAGTTTTGAAAGGGAATAAGAGACATTATAGATATATATAGATATAGATATATATATATATATATATATATATAGATACATAGATAGACAGACACAATCAGAATGGGGTCCATTTGAAATACTTTTCATTTGGATTGATCAACTCTCTCTCATCTTCGGTGAAAACGATACCTTTATCTGGACCTTGTGCGATGATAACGGTCAAATAATAGGGGAAATCTTTTGCATCGTAACCTTTACTCAACATCTCCTGAGCTTTTGCCAATCCTTCCTCTTTGGAGATGACTTCCCTCTTGGCCTTAACGTTATGCGTGGCTTCATATCTCTGGACTAATTGTTCAGGAGAAACACGATCAGAACACACTCTGATAACATCAGGTAATTTCGTATAATCGTAAACACCAACTACAAGGGCAACGACTTTGGCAAGATCTTTCAATTGGGTCACTGGGAATTTGGCATTTGGATCTCCGATAAATGTGACTGTGTCATTAGAATGGTTATAACCGATCAACAATAAATAATTGTACAATAGATCGGCAAATGCACCAGTGACAATATCAATATTCTTGATTCCAGCTTTTCTAACTTTTTCCGATTGAGTGACTTTGAAAGGTACAATTGGTAAATAACTTTGATGTTTATCATATTCACCACCAAATTGTGATGGGATATACAATTTCAAATTATTTTTAATGACCAAGTCAATTATACTTTCATGATCCGCTTTATTACCAACAAGATTGATCAAGACATCAGTTTTTTGTAATATCAGATCCAAATCTTCATTTGTCTTACTTTGCTTGTAATTGATCTTGTCATCATCTTGATATTTTGATACATCTCTTGTGATGGCAATTATTGGATATTGATAATTTTGAGCAAAACTTGTATCTTGTAACAGTGTTAATACTGGCTTACCGAGAAATCCATTGATTCCCAAGACTGCCACTCTCAATTTCGTAGTCATCTTTGTTGTTGAATTAATAGTTTGAATTACTCAGTTTTGATTTGAATTTATTTTACGAATTAATCCAGCAGCCCTCGTTTTTATATAATTTAATTTTATTTCATTTACTATTTATGGATGATCAGCATATAAACTGTGGGGGATGGTTTCGGCTCACCCAAAATGGAGTTACGCCAGAATATCCGAACATGGCACCCACTTGAGTTTGTGGCACCGGTTCATCATAAGCTCTTGTCATAAAATACAATAATTAAAACTATACATAATTAAATAAAGACAACATCAACATAAAACATCAATTCAAACTTAAATCTCCAAATTCATTCCTCAATTTTTCAGCTCTGGCATTATTAATATCAATATCTCTCTTCTTACCTGTCAATTTCCTCTTTTGATCCAATCCAAATGTCCTATCATCATCTTCTTCATCTTCATCACCAAACGATTTATCAAATTTACTTGATGTATCATTCAATTTCGGTTTCTTGATCAAACTACTCAATTCTGGATTATGCAGTAAATTATCATGTAAACCTCCGTTGAAAATATAACGCAAATGGATTAATCTTATGAATGAATACCATGATTGAATAGCTAATGATCTTGATTTGGATAATTTCAAATGTTGTAAAGTTAATGGATTTTTTGATAATGCTAATCGGGATTCTCTTGAAGAATATGATTCCAACGTGATCAATATATCCCTGAAAACTGATTTCGATTCTTTTTTCAACTTCTTATTTATACTCTTTGATGAAGTCTTTGCTAAATCATTGACAATGGAATGTAAATTGGCATAATCATAATATGGAGAAACATCTCCTTCGTCATAATCATCTTCATCATCAACTTCATCATCCCCATAATCATAAAGTTCATACATCAATGCAATGACTCTACCTGCAGCCTTGCTAATATTTATATCACCATCTTCCAAGAAATCCACAATTCTAGGCGTTAATTCTTCAATGGATTCATTCACATCATTGCCACCATGATAAATAATGGTAATCAAGACTCCTATTGTATGTAATCCATTTATTATCACATCGGTCTCCTGTGGTCTTTCCTGTGAATTCACAAGTCCTTCAATTAATTCCAAAGTGGATTCTACAGTATCATCTAAGCCATATGCACCTGATCCATCATAGATACAAAGTAATAATGAAGCATAACAAATCATCACATTGGATCTTATCAATGCACTAACAGTTTCAACTTCTTTCAATTCACCAACAAGTACTGGTAATACATCACTTATCACAAATGAACTAACTTCTTCAATATCACTGCAACAATACGTTGTCAAGACTTTTAAAGTTAATAATCTTTCATTTTCAGTTCTACTCAGAGTATAATACTTGATCAATTGTTCAACATCAAATTCATTTACCAAACCTGGTTGTAAAATTAAAGGTTTACTTATTATTAAATGGTATAATCTTGCTAATAATGATTCTCTTGATTCTGTACTAACTGTAGTTCTTGACATTGATAAAGAATTGAAAAGATCGGGTATCGAATGGGTATTAACATTGGTTGTCGTTGTCTTTTTGTCATTGTCAACAACGGTATCTGCTAATGACGATTGATAACTGTTTAATTTGGAAAGGATCAAATCATCTAATCCACCATTAAAACTGAAATCCTCTTCATCATCAGAATCATTACCAGTGGGAGATGATACCAATCTTGACGATGGAGCCCTGGAGTTCGATCTCGATGACACCGTGGAGCCGGGCTTCGACGAAGTGGGTGATAACAATGATTTACGGAAATTTGACATTGTTATTATTATTATTATATTTGAATATTAGTAGATTGATAAATTGTATGAGTAATGTAATGCTTTATAATTGCAATTATAAAAAATTTTGTGGGTTTTGGGGCTTTTTCTTTAAACACTGCTTATTGCTAAATATCATTGAATTATATGTTATACATACCTTGCCCTTTAAAATATCTATATTTAAGGGTGGTGTTTTTGGTATGTGTTGAAGGCATTTCAGAATGAATTGGATTTGGTATTGGGATGTTTCCAGACCTGTTTCAAGATTGTAGTGGTTATATATATCTGAATGTATTTTCAACTTACTAAGTAAATATAGACACTACAACAAGATCTGAACCCCGTTACTGGCAATGCCGCAAGGAGTGATAGATACAACTTTGAAAAGAACATCGGTGTCATTTCTTCTAGATGCATCAATAAAGTTTGACAGGCTTTCCACTTGCTAATAATAATACTACAATCCTCCTTATTAAAACAGGAAAAAAACAAAACCACCGGCGGATTCCACCGGTGAAATTGGATTTCTGTGGCGTACATGATGTGAACCACACACTTTCCGGTCAAACATACTTGATATCACATTCGCTTATCTCTAAATTTGATGTAGATAAGATATATGATGATAAGAAGTTGGAATAAGCTCCACTGATCACTATATCGACTCAAACATGTTGAACCATCACTGTCCACCGTATATATCCCACGTAAGGCCATCGGAATACTACACCTTTTGGCAAAGCCCTAACCGCTGAAATTGATGCTGAAAACGGCAATTTGAAACGAAAATTTTTTTTTTTGCTTTGCTTTTTTCACCCGAGCGTTTCGAGTGACTTTTGTGGGAGTTAGAGTACTTTTGTAGAGAATGATGATGGAGGGGATGTTGTTGTGTGGTACGGCACAGTTCTCTATTGATACAGCAGTATACTATATTTTCCTGTGCTGCATTGTATAGAATGAGGGAAACTGGAAGACTGCTCTGGACCAACAAGTGAAAGTCACATCACTTTCTCTTTTTCGTTGTATGCGGCTCATGAGACGATGAAAACTTTATTAGTGTTTAAAAGAGAAATTTTTTTTTGTCTCTTCCGCTTGCAATTTTTGCTCATCGTTCAATTAGATTTAAATACCAACTGTATTCCTCGGTTTTTTGCAATTAAAAAAACTTTCTCTTCCATCAAGATCTTTCTCTATTGTTAGATAGATAGTGAAAAGTTTTTGATCTAATCCAAGAATGTCAAGTTCATCTGAAATTAGCAATAGTAGAGTACTTATAGAAGAAGAGGAGAAGAAAATTGGTGAAGTTGATGAAATTACCGCTGAACAAGGGGAAAGTGTTGAAGATGAAGTTTCAACCACCAACAACAATGAGAAGAAAATGTCGATTTGGAAAAGAATTGATAAATTTCTTCAATTACAAGATGTTGATGCCAGTATTAGAAATTCCAATCAAGATTTAGATCCATTACCAAAGGAGAGAAGAACATGGAGAGGTTGGCAATTGGCATGTTATTGGGGTTCAGATATGTTACAAGCTTCTGCGTTAAGAACCGTTGTCAGTTTAATGGATACTGGTATATCAACAAGAATGGCATTATTATCAGTAACACTTGGTTATATCATAATTGGTACCATATTGGCATTCAATGGTAATTTTGGTGTTCGTTACCATGTACCATTTGCCGTTCAAGCTAGGGCTTCATTTGGTTATTATTTATCATATGTCGTTGTATTGTTAAGATTAGTCGTTGGTGGTATATTTTATGCCGTTAATACATATACCGGTGCTGAATGTGTTCGTTCAATGCTTTATGCTATATGGCCATCTTTCCATCATGTTCATAATCTGTTACCGGTAAGTGCCAACATTACGACACAAACAATGATTTGTTATTTCATTTATTTTGTCCTTGCATTGCCATTTCATTATATAAGACAAGAGAAGATTCAATGGATCTTTACATTGAAAACTATATTGGTACCACTGGCTCTTTTCGCTATCTTGGGTTGGGCATTGGCTGCTGCTGATGATCCAAATGAATTATGGAATGATGGTAATAGTGTACATGGATCAGATTTTTCATGGGCTTTTCTTAGTTGTATTTCCAATTCAGTTGCCAGTTATGCTACATTGGCTGTTAATGTCAATGATTTCACTCGTTATACAGATGATAAGAAGGCACCATATATTCAAATTGTCGTTTTACCAGTATTTGTCATTTTCACATCTTGTGTTGGTTTAACAATGGCTGCTGCTTCAAAGCAATTATGGGGGGAATCATTATGGGATCCATTATTAGTTATGGATCATTGGACTTCACGTGGTGGTAGAGCTGCTGCATTCTTTTTGGCTGTTATATTCTTATTTGGTCAAATTGGTGTCAATTTATCTGCCAATTGTGCCAGTGCCGCCAATGATTTAAATGCAATGTTACCACGTTATATCAATATAAGAAGAGGACAATTTTTAATAGCTGTGATTTTTTCATGGGCTGCAACACCATGGAATATTTTGGAAGGTCTGCAATCTTTTTTAAATTTCATGGATGGGTATGCTATATTTTTAGGTCCAATGGCTGGTATTATCGTTGCCGATATGTATTTTGTCCATGGTTTAAAATATGATATCAAGGAATTTTACAAAGTTGATGGTATTTACAGATATAACAAGACTGGTTGTAATTGGAGAGCTTGTATTGCATTTTTAATTGGATTTGCACCACAATTACCATCATTTGCCGCATCTGTTAATCCATCTGTAAAGATTAGCTTGGGTACACAACGTTTTGGTGATGTTGGTTATTTCTATACATTCCCTGCTTCAGCATTGATCTATACATTGTTATCAAAACTGTTCCCAGCAAGGGAAACAATGATACCACTGGCTATATACCCTGATGATATTGATTTCAATCAAGAATTGGCAATTGATCAAACGACAAGATCAATTTATACAAATGATGATGAAGAAAAAGTTGAAGCTTGATCTTGTGTATATCTGTATATGAAAGAATTTAAGAAAGAGAATCATCATATGATGTAGTGTGACAATTCACAACGATGAATTGTCATGCTTGTATGATTTTTGGGGTTTTAAGGTGTTTTAGCATTTGTTGTTTTCAATTATATTCATATTTTGTAATTATAAATTGTAGTTTATACATGTTTATATGTGAGATATCTTCATGTTTCCTTTTAAAAGAAATTTCACTTCCTAATAGAAACATTTACGTTTACATGGAAGAGTATATACTATGTCAAAGAGATTGTATATGTGGCAATGGCACCCCTGCTAAGTCAATCCCCTTATATTTATATCATTGATATTGACATTCAGAAATGGAGCATGGAATATGGGATGAGAAAGAGCTCTTATCAACATGGCATACTTCTTAGCTTGATGAAGAAGTTCTCTAACCAAGACGGAGATGATATCCATGAATGTGAACTTATGTCAGTTGTTGTTGTGGATAAATTGATCATCGAGATGAGCGAGCAAAGAAGAAAAAAAAAAGCGAAATGAAATAAACACATGAAATGTCTTATTATAATCATTAAATAAATAAACAAATAAATTGATTAATCAAATCACATTAAATCAATTAAAATATGACAGTTAACGATATTGATACCCATGCGAATTACATCAAGAATGGTTCAACACCAACTACTGCTTCTTCATCGAATAACAATACCAACAACAACAAATTGAACAGTGGTGGTAGGAAATTTTCATGGGTGAAACGATTGATGAAAAATAACAACACTCCAAACACCGACAGATATATCAAACCATCACCATCACAACAACATCAAAAGAGAACGGCAGTACTGGTGCCAAGACTGCTGCCACATCCACCGACAACGACACAATTGATACAATTTGATCCATCCATTGATCCAGCAATAACAACAAGAACGGGTTCAATACAATCATCATCAACGGATTTACTGAGTAGAATTCCAATATTATCATTATCTTCACAATCAATGGTTTCATCATCATTGGATGAAGATGATTCTCAACAATCCACTACTGCAACGTCGGTACTGCCCACTACAGGACCAGGAGGAGGAACTCATAATAATAATGCCACACATTTGAATCAGTCGAGTAATTATATCCATTTGAATACGATGCATAACCATGCCCTATTAGATGATTCTTCCATTGTCACATTGGCATCATCAAACAGACGTTGTAGAAGTTTTGATAGTAATACTAATTTATCAACGTTGGGTATTCCACCACTGTCAATTATAGAAAGGCAACAGATAAGTTTGAACAATGGTATTACGAGTCCAAATTCACCGATATTGAACGGTCAACAATCAAGGTATTCCACAGGGACCACTGGTGGTGGTGCTGATAGTGGGTCTATAAAGACTCATTGGACTCTTGAGAAACATATTGGTGAAGAGTCATGAGTCAGAGATGTGGGTTTGATGAAGGAGATTATTGAAGAAAGATCATGAGACAATGCATGATGTAAGATATACGGTACGGGTTTTTACTAGGCAAAGAAAGAGAGAAAGAGAGGGTAGGGTTTATGTTTATGTTTTGAAATTTTATATTTATGCTAGCTAGCTAATTGACATTTTATTTTATTTTTTATTACATTTCATTATATTAAGCTTATATTTATTCAACATCAATCATAGGGACTTATCGAATCACTTGTATCGTTGATATTTTGATGATGATTTTGTTGATGATCATCATTTTCATAATTCCCCTGATCTTTACCCCGTTGTGAATTTTCCCGTTGTAAAGTCTTGATATATTCAATGGCAATTTCAATAGTTGTCAGTTTTGATGGTACGACAACGTTTTTTTTCCAATCTTGTGGAATCAACTTGTCTAGATTTTGTATGGCATTATTCATTCTATTTCTACGGCCTTGCTCTGCCAATTTATGATTTGTCTTTTTATCATATTGGAATTCTTGTGATTCATCTTGATCTATTGTGCTTGCTGTTGTTGTTGATGAATCTTTGATATTTGTATTGCTCATACTAGTAATAGATGGTGAATTGGAATTTCTTCTTGATTGCCTCTTTGATGAAATACTTGAAGACCTTCTTGGTCCCATTGTCGTTGGCAATGACGCTGAAGATGGTAATATCACCGGTGACGAAGAGTTTGAATGTTCTCTATTAGTATTCAATATAACCGTTTGTTGTTGCTGTTGTTGTTGTGATTCTTGAATATCATTATCTTCCATTTTGAAATTCATCAATGTAGCTGGAGTAACGGGATGACCATTCTCGTCGTTATGAGACATCTGCTGATGATGATGTTGTTGTTGTTGTTGTTGCTGTTGTTGAGCATATTGTTGCTGCTGCTGTTGCTGTGTCTGTTGTTGTTGTTGATATTGTGGGAATTGTTGTTGCTTTGAATTTCTTCTCGGTACAGAAGATGGTGTTTTGAAATCCATGACACTTTCAGGTAATTTGATATCACCTAGATATTTCCCCGTTGCCGTTATCGATGAATGTCTCTTTGGTTTCACCACTGGAGACAGTTTTGTCACTCTACCTGGCATAGAAGGACCGACAATTGGTGTTGAACCTGGGGTCTTATTTGATGAAGAAGCTGTTGATTTCCTTCTATGATGATGATGATGACTATGTGTAGAATCATCATGATTATCCTTTTTAATTCTCATTATTGGAGATGATTTAATTTTTTGAAATTCCAACAGTGGTGAAGTTAATGGTGAAAATATCCCATTATTATCCTGTTGTTGATTAAGATGTCTACGTGATGATGTATTTTGATATGATGATGATGATGACGATGATGGATTCTTATCTAATGGTGTTACCAGTGGTGATACTAACGGCGTGAATATCAAATCAGGTCTCACCAGTGATTGTAAATGTTCATCTTCATCTTGTTCAAGGTTTGAATATTGGAAATCTGCCTCTTGTTCTTCTTCTTCATGTGGAGTTGTTTCAATAGGAGGAAACAGCGTATGAGAAAATTCCGTCAATTCTTTATCCTGTTGAGATGATATCGAGTGGTGGTGTTGTTGTGTGATATGGTGTTGATGTTGTTGATGATTGTTCTTATTCAACGTTGATAATTGTTCCTCTAACAGATTGAAATCCAGTTCATCAAGATTAGTAAAATCGGTCCAATTATTTAATTCTTCCAAGTGTAATGGATGTTGTTGAAAACTGTTGAATTTAGCCTTATGGATGAAATCATGTGTCATATCGGTATTGGTATGGTTATCGTTATTATTATTATTGATATTATTACCAGTGTTGTTATCAGTATTACTATTATTATCAGTAGTATGATTGCTAATATGAAGATGGTGATGTGGATTAGTTAACGTGTTATCCTGATTGAACCAACTAGGTGTTCTAGTGGATTCTGATGATGGTGTTATATTCTCACTCATACCATAAACTATCATACTATCTCCATATCCTGTGATATCTTGTTATTATTAACATTACAAACTTGTTTAAAAAATTTCAACACAATTTGCAAATGCGCACGTGGGGTCTTTGTTATTACTATACAGAACTATACAGGTTTGGAGATGGACACCCAATCGTTATAACACTGTCCAACGATACCGTTCAACTCAATCATGTCTTTGAAATCATCATCTTGCTTCTGACTGTACTTACTTATCACATCGTTGAACTCTTCTTGTAACGAAGTACTGACATTCTCCCATAACGTTTCCTTCAATTTCTTTGTACGTTCTCTATCATCTTCCATTCTTCTCAATATATTCTTACTATGCGTCGTGGTCGTAGTGAGATCAGTATCACTGTTCAGTACTTGCTTCAACCGTTCTTGTTTACTCTGTCTCTTTATCGATATGATCAAATCCCAAACCAGTGTCAACACTTCATTTGTATCCGTCTTATTATTGATATTCAGTATATGCACTGTTACCTCGTCATCGGCATTCACCACGAGATTTCTATATTCCATTTGATACGATTTCAAATGGGTAAAGTTTAAAATTTTGGAAATTTTAACCAATATGGTGTATGTACTATTCAAATTTATAGGTGATATTTCATCCTTTGTCGTTGACATGACTCTCTTGACGATCAAATCGAAATCTCTGATCAAATTCTTCACGTACGGTTTGTTATTGTCGGTTATGGACCGTTGTATGATGATTTCAATCAATTGGAATACATTAATCTTGTAATTGAAATCATCGACATTTAATGCTTCCAATATACATGAATGGAAATCCTCTTGCAAGTCCTGGTTTTGTAATAGAAAATTGGTGATGAGCAAGTTGTTGTTGTTGGAAGACGTTATAGTCTTCAACATCTGTTGGAATTGCAATCTAGCTTCAAATGGGTCCATCCTATATAGTGTATCTCTGTTGTCTCTTGTCTTCTGTTGTCTCTTAATAAAAGTTTTTACCCTGTAGAAATAGAGTCGTGCACTCCATACCCAATTTGATGCTGTTGTTTTTTTTTCTCTGAACATTTACAAGAGATAGAGAGATATAGAGACAAGAAAGAGACAATAAAGATGGATGAAGATGATATGGTGGTGGAACAACCACCACATTTACAAGATGAGCAACAAGAACAACAACTGCTGCCCACTGTCAAGAAAATCACGTTAAATGACGATGAAAACGACTTTGATAGTATGAATATCAGACCCGAGTCTTTATTCCTCAGAGGTGTTGACGATTTATCTCCAAGAAATATCAAATTATACCTTGACCACTACATAAAACCAGATTACTCATTTGCCAATAAGGACAAATACGAATCTTTAAACTACAAGATCGAGTGGATTAACGACTCGACTTTAAATGTAGTTTTCCAAGATAGTGCCAATGCCTTGTTAGCATTACAAAGATTATCCTCATTACCAACTGATCAATTACCAAACACAGAAGAGAGACAAGCCCGTGATTATATCAATGAACCAGGAGAGGACAAGAACGTGCAACTATATACAAGACAATCGTTTGACTATGACAAGAAAATTAAAAATGCAAGAGTCTATTCAAGATATTATTTACTCAATGGAGAACCTGATAAAACCGACAGACCCACAAGAGATTATTATAACAAGTTTAAAGGTAAGAAGAACAAGTATAGAGACAGGGAATATACAAATAGAAGAGATGAAGAACCAGATTTGATAACAGGTGAAGTTGTTGTCACCGAAGAGGAAGAAGATTTGATACCCGATCATCGTCCTTTAGAAGAAAGAATCGGAGTACCAAAAAGTAGAGCGAGACGCAATAGAGATGATGAAGAAGATTTGTTTCCTCAATTCAATAAGAAACATACAACAAGATCAAGATCAAGATCACCTTCTAGACGCATGGAAGATGTGATGGATATTGATGATGCTAAACCATTAGATCTGCGTATCCATATAAAGGGCAGGTCTTTAGAAGACCTGTTAGGTTTGAAGAAGTAGTAGCCTTCTTCTTCTTATCTTGTACTATTAGTTAATTATAAATAAAATAATTTTTATTCTTTGAAATTTTTTTTTCCTTCAAAAGTGACAACAAGTTTATATAAACAACATAAAGACATAGATACAAAGATGAGTCGAAATTATTCGATACTTTTAACAAATGTCTTGTTGAAAACGATAATACCCACTTATATCTTCCCGAAATTGACATCAACTTTGGACGACTCGGTCATCTTTTCAACACCGATCAATTCATACAAGAGTTTAAAAGAAGGTTGGTTCTTATTGACAAAGCTAAATATAAATCCATACGATGCACTGATTAATCATCCACCATTGTTATTACAATTACTTAGTTTGATAGATATGGATAATGAATTGAGTGTTAATTTCATATTTGCCGTATTGGATACTTTAGTATTACAAAATGTTATCAAATTGAGTAACAAATGTTCCACGTCAAGCAATACTAAACATATTATATGGTTTTATTTATTAAATCCATTGATTTTATTAAGCTGCTTTAGTAAGAATACCATTGTATTGACAAATTTATTTTTAACCTTGTCGATAAATAATTTAATCGATGAAATGTTCAATTTAGCATTGGTTCAATTAAGTATTGCTTCATATTTATCATATTTCCCCATTTATTTAATCATACCTTTTTTAAATCACATTTATCATATAAAGAAAGCAGGATTACCATGGAAAAATATCATTATATTCATCCTGGCTACATTGATATTATCATTGAATAATTTGAATTTCAATTGGAATAAAGTTGTAGATAATTGTTACTTGTCAATAATAAAATTTGAAAAAATTCAACCAAATATTGGATTATGGTGGTATTTCTTTATTGAAATTTTTGAATTTTTCCAAGATTTTTACATTGTTGTTTTTAACATGTATTCATTTGTATTTATCATCCCATTTACTTATAGATTGGGTAAAAATTCAATTTTTAACATTTTGATTTGTATATTATGGATCAATTTCACCAAAAATTATCCAACAATTGGTGATTTAAACTTGTCAACATTGTTAATATTAACAATTGGTTATAATCATTTACAAAGATTAAGATTACCATTATTATTATCATCAATTATATTAATCGTGGTTTTAATCTTGTTAGTTTTATTTTATTATCTTTGGGTCAATTTATCATCGGGGAATTCCAATTTTTTTTACGGTGTGGGTTTAGTTTATAGCATGTTAATTGCATGGACAATGTGTGATTTGATATGGTCAGAATTACAAAATGATTGGTTTCAAAATCATAAAGAAATTGATGAATCCAATGTTAAATTGACTCAATTTTGATATCTCATTTCCTTAAAATTAACAAAAGCATATACAAATTTCAAATACATAAACATAATCAGCATGACTTAATTTCTATGAATGTATTATATAAAAGCAAGATAGTCTCCTTCTTTTTCTTACCTAGATATACAACAGAATATACAATGTCAACATCAGCTCACAAGAGATTAACTTCTGAATATCGTAAATTAATCGAAGAACCAGTTGATCTTATCCAGGCAAAGCCACAGGAGGACAACATCTTGATATGGCATTTCATATTGGAAGGACCACCAAACACTTCATACAGCGGTGGTCAATACTATGGTGAAATGGTTTTCCTACTGACTTACCCAATGGATGCACCAAGTTTAAAAATGATCACCCCCAATGGTAGATTTGTCCCCGGAAAGGCAATATGTGTAACGATGACGAATTATCACAAGTCGGATTGGGATCCAACGTGGTCTGTGTCATCGATGTTGGTTGCATTGTTGACTTTTATGCTTGATGAATCAAGATTCAGTGTTGGTTCGATCAAGAGGAGTCTGAGTGAAAGGATACAATTCGCAGAAAGTTCAAGGGAATTTAATAATCAATGTGAGAATTTCATAAAATAATTCCCAGATGTTGTTGAGTTGAATAAGGAGAAGATGAATATTGTGGAGGGGATAGTATCACCAAGTGTGCAAGTTGAGAAAACAACAACTGGTGAAGTTAAGAAACAAGTGGATGCACCAACAACCGATGAAGTTGAAATTACAACAACAGCTGGTGTTTTTGAAAAACAACTGGAAGCACCAACAGCTGATTATATTGAGAAACTAATAGAAGAATCTGAGAAACTAATGGAATCATCTAAGAAACGATTGGAATCATCTAAGAAACAATTGGAATCATCTAAGAAACAAGTCAGTGCATTTACGTCAACACCTGAAAAACAAGTCAAGACGGCCTCGGCTACATCAACAATAACAACAGCAACACCAAAGCAAAAAAACCAAAATTATTCAACTCACAACTGGGCATCTTCAACATCTCCGAAACAAAGCAAATGGACATCATCAACAACTTCATCTTCATATTCATCTTCATATTCATACAATTATTCACCAAAGCCAAAACCGGTAAAGGCACCACCAAAACCAAAACCAGTAAAGTATGTTGATGATAAACCATCAAAAGGAGAACGCTTCAAGTCATTTCTTTCCAAAATGGCAAATTAAAGGGATATTGTGATATATCGTCTATTCACTGCTAGGTCTATCTTTCTTTCTGCTTTACACTACTTGGTTTACACTATGCAATTTTTGTTATTTCAACTTCACCTCCAACAGATTTAGTTTTACTTTGGGGATGGATATCTTGTGTACTTATTCTCCTCTGAGTTTTTCTTAGAAGGTGGATGTCAAATACTTAAGAATAAACACAACTTCTTTTTTTTACCTTGTAACAGATATTATGTAGTATACAAAAATATTAAATTTAGGTTTAAGTAGTATCACGTGGATAAATGCATAAGATGAATTGAGAATACCATTCACGTTTCGTAAAGTCGAATCAGTGAATGATTTAAATTTTCTTCAAACTTGACAAAACTTGGGGGTATCAGAAAAAAAAAGCATAAATAAGTTATATATTTTACAGAACACATTTTTACCAGCAATATGAAAAGGGAAAATCGTCTCTCTTTTTATACAAAACAGACTAAACAACTAGATGTCGACATTAGCTTACAAGAGATTAACTTCTGAGTATCGGAAATTGTTAAAAGACCCAGTTGATCTTATCCAGGCCAAGCCACAAGATAATAATCTTTTAATTTGGCATTTCATATTGGATGGACCACCAAACACACCATACAGCGGTGGTCAGTATTATGGTATTATGACTTTCCCGCTGTCATATCCAATGAATCCACCAAGTTTGAAAGTGATCACACCAAGTGGTAGATTTGTACCGGGTGAAAAGTTATGCATAACGATGACAAATTATCACAGTGAACAATGGAATCCAACGTGGTCAGTTTCATCGATCTTGGTTGGATTGGTGAGTTTCATGTCTGAAGAGAGCGGTGGTATTGGTTCAATTGAGAGGACTCCGAAGGAAAGGAAAGCTTATGCACGGGACTCAAGAAGATTTAACAATAATCGTTCAGGTTTCAAGAAACATTTTCCAGAAGTTGTTGAGTTGAATAAGGAGGAGATGACAGGATTTAAGAAAGATAGAAGAACTCAAGCACAAGCAACTGTCCCAACAACAACAGCATCAACAGCAACAGCAACACCAGTAACAACACCAGCAACAACAATACAAGGCAATAAACAATCGAAAAGACAAAGAGTAAAACTGTTTTTCACCAAATCGAAAAAATAAAGGGATAGCTTGAGATTTTGTGTAGATATATATATATAAACCTAATCAGCAGAATGAGTTTTTACGAAATATTTAAATAGAATAAAAACAGCCTCTCATTCTCATGTAAGCACAACAGAATATAAAATACAACCAAATGTCAATATCGAGGAGATTAACTGCTGAATATCGTGAATTTCTAAAAGATCCAGTTGATCTTATTCAAGCCAAGCCACAGGATGACAACATATTCATCTGGCATTTCATTTTGGAAGGGCCACCAAACACACCATATAGTGGCGGCCAGTACTACGGTATCATGACTTTCCCACGGACCTATCCAATGAATGCACCAAGTGTGAACGTCATCACGCCAAATGGTAGATTTGAATCAGGCACAGTGTTATGTATAACGTTCATGGATCATAGAAATTCGAAATGGAATTCAAAGTGGTCAGTGTCATCGATATTCGGTGGATTGTTGAGGTTTATGCTGGAAGAGAGTACCGGTTATGGTTCAATATATTTGAGTCTGGATAAAAGGAGAGCTTTGGCTTTAAGTTCAAGAAAATTTAATAATAATTCTGTACTGTTCAAGAGACACTTCCCTGATGTTGTTGAGTTGAATTATGAAAGAATAGAAAAATCAAAGAAAGCAATAAACGACGAAACTCAAAATCAAGCAACTGTGCCAACAACATCTCCAACAACATCAGCAGCAGCAGCAGCACCAAAATCATCAGCAGCAACAGCACCAGCAACAGCATCAACAACAGTTAAACCAGATAACAAAAAATCAAAAAGACAAAAAGTAAAGTTTTTCTTTACCAATTTGTTGAAGTAAAGGGATAATATGATATTGCGTATAGATATACAGACCTAATCAGCATAACATGTTTTTGCAAATATATGAAAAGTAGAAAAAAGCCTCCTAGTCTTATTTATGTACAACAGAATATAACATACAACCAAATGTCGACATTAGCTTACAAAAGATTAACTGCTGAGTATCGTAAATTATTAAAAGAACCAGTTGATCTTATCCAAGCCAAGCCACAAAATAATAATATTTTAATTTGGCATTTCATATTGGATGGACCACCAAACACACCATATAGTGGTGGCCAGTACTATGGTGTCATGACTTTCCCACTGACCTATCCAATGGATGCACCACGTTTGAAAGTCATCACGCCCAATGGTAGATTTGATGCAGGTATTAACTTATGCATAACGATGACACATTACCAAAATTCGGAATGGAATCCAATGTGGTCAGTTTCTTCGATATTGGTTGGATTATTGAGTTTCATGTTGGAAGAATCAAGTTCCAGTGTTGGATCAATAGTAAGGGGTCTGAGAGAAAGGAAAGAGTACGCACAAGAATCAAGAACATTTAACAATCAATGTTATCAATTCCAGCAAAACTTTCCAGAAGTTGTTGAACTGAATAAGTTAAAGTTGAAAAAATCAAGAATCAACAAACAAGTAAAGGCGCCATCAGCTTCAACAGCAACAGCAACAGATCAAGTAACTACGCCATCAGCAACAACAACAGTAAAAAAAACTGTTCAACAATCAAAAAGGCAACGATTAAAATTGTTATTCTCCAAACTGAAGAAAGCAGGGGACAGCATGTAATATCTTATAATACATAAACATATAATCACTGACATGAGTAGTATATTGTAGCGGAAACCCACCCATTGATTATACCTAGTAAAATTCCAAACAATCATTATACTGAATACTGATTTCTGGATATTTCTTTGACCCTCTTCAAAATTTCAACATACATGAGCATTGAAACACTAAGGAATGTAACTACTATCAATTCTGCCCTACTGTTGAGCAAAAAAAGTTCTCAGATGACACATGGCACTGATACGATCGTTGCATGGAATATGAACCCACATTCAGTCCCATCTGAAGCGATTTAAATCATGGTGAGTGTATGGGTTTCAGACGGTGAAATATATGATTGTAAGTATGTTCTTTTTGAATCTGGATAACAAGATGTTTTGATAGTTGTTCGAAGCGACAAAAAAACCCTGTACAGCATAATAATCACAAAAGGACAAGCGAATTGATGAAATGTTAAGCCGCCAACATTGGCTTTTGCGGGAGTGTTCTCATTGAAAAGCGGTCAACTTTGTGCTTTGTCAACAAAATGCTCACCTTCAATTTTGTAACCCGCGGAATCAGATTTTTTTTTAATTTTTTTTTTTTTTTTTTGACAGAAAGAGTTTGATGTTTAATTGATTAGTTACAACTTTATTGTTTGAACAACAGGAACAAATATACTTAATAAAGGTAGAAGAATGAAAAATGGAATGTTAAAAAAAAATTATCGAGTCAGCTTGGACAGATTATACAAATCTATTTAATAGAGATATCATTTATCTATAATGGGAACTCAGTACCATCGAAATTGTAAAATTTACCTGAATCCAGGGTAGTTACAGATTCATAAATTTTAATCATAAGAGCAGCAGACTCACCAGGTTCCAAGACACCAACTTGCAGAATCATTTCTGGACTCATGCTTGCTATTCCTTCAGCACTCATATCAGTTCTAACGAGACCTGGATGGATAGCGATAAAAGTGAATTCTTCACTGCCATGATCTAATGCCAAGGCTTTAGTCAAGTAATTGACACAGGTCTTTGACATTGAGTAAGGGGCCATTGGCATTGGGAAAAATTGAGTCAATGAAGCAGCACCACTTGATGTGAATCCAACTTTTCTAGTCTTCTTTTTCAATAAAAATGGATAAACGACTTTGAAAACAAAGACATTTCCCAAAACGTTGGTTTTGAATTGGTCTAAATAAGTCTCATAAGTTGCGTCAATCACCTTTACCAATGGAGTGGAGATTCCAGCATTACCGATGAAAATATCGATTCCATCTGATGCAACTTTCTCTAACTGTGAAGATAATTTTTCAATCGATTCTTGAGAAGAGACATCCAATTCGACAATCTCAACCTTACCGGCATTGTCAGCAGCTAGTTTCTTCAATGCAGTAGATGAAGATGCGTTTCTTGTTGAAGCAATGATCTTGATGTCATCTTTCTTCGTCAATTGATCAACGAAAGATAAACCGATTCCTCTGTTCGCACCTGTAATAAAGTATGTGAAAGTCATTTTTGATATTGTTGTTGTTGTAAGTAATATGTATATCTTATTGTAATGATTCTATTGCTATCGACATTATCATGGAAATTGGCTCATTTATATATTGTTTTGTTGCATTAGTAAGATGGTAACTCTTATGGGTTATACAACTCATTTAATGGTAAACGAACCTTAACGAGGCCTAATATAACCTAACTTTGCGAATTAAAGTTATTTGAAAAAAATCTTGAACCGAATGCGAATGGTCTCTAGTTGATTGGAAATGTGTAGTCATAGCTGATTGCTGAGTATTCTATGAGATGAAATGGTGATAATTCTGTTTGTATAAAGGGGAAGGGATGGGGTGTGATTTTTTTTATGCGAGGTTTTTCGTAATTGAAGTGATGTTTTTTTTTGCCATTTCAACACCTCTTTGTGAACTCCCTAAATCTAGGTGTTTTTGAAGAACACTGTTTTTGAAATACACAGATCATGAAGATGCAAAAAAGGGGTTTGCAATTATGAGCATTGTTTGAACAGATCAAAAACCTCCAATTGGTAAAATCTTATTAACAAATCAATAATTTCATTCTGTTAAAACTGTTCCTAATAAAAGCATTGAAAATGGTACATATTATTCAATTTTGTTCAGGGGTCTATTAACATCACCAAAAAACAAACAACCCAAGAGAATGAGCGCCCTTGCTGAAAAGAGATTGACAAAGGAATATTTACAATTGGTCAAAGAACCAGTTGATTACATCATTGCCCGTCCTGAAGATGAAAACATCTTGATATGGCATTATGTGATTACTGGACCACCAGATACACCATTTGTCGGTGGTCAATACCATGGAACGTTGACGTTCCCTTATAATTATCCATTTGCAGCACCTTCGATACAAATGATAACTCCCAATGGTCGATATAGGACAAGGGCTAATATTTGTATTACAATGAGTAATTTTCATCCAGAATCGTGGGCTCCATCATGGAATCCATCATCGATTCTTGTTGGATTCTTAAGTCATATGTGTGATGTGACAGATGGAGGGTTTAATTCTATTAGTCCTTTCAATCAAACGCAATGCGAAATTTTGGCAAGTTCATCAAGATTGTTTAACAATTCTTCAAAAATATTTGAAGAAATTTTCCCCGAATTATTTGCTGAGAATGCGATTATCATTGAAAATGAAAGGGAGAATAGAAATGTCAAGGAATCAGTCGTCAATACAAATGTCAAGAAAGAAGAGGAACAACAGCAACTAAATAAAGTAACCCAATTACCGGATCAAGAGAAGAATAAGAAAGCTAACCCATTAAAGAATCCTAAGAGGGCAAGGATTAAGCAGTTTTTTCGTTCAATCAAGGGTAAAGATTGAATTACGCGTCAAAAATTTAATGATGAACCTCTCTTTTACGTACCATGAAGTGATCTTATCATCGTGTTGAATATTAGTGTCATTATATTAGTTAGTGACTGAATTTACACTGTGTAAATATCATCATGGCACTATTTTGTTTTCTCCAAGAAGAAAAGGGCAAATGCTCGTTGAAAGAAAAAACAACACGAAAGCGCGTTTTTTTTTTTTCATAGGAGATTGCAAACAAAAAACACGGTTATGAAGAAGATGATGAGATATGCTGCATGAAAACTGCATAATAATAGTTTGTAACGATTAAGAATGAGAAAGAGCAAGAAATTAGAGTGCGGGATCATTTTAACGTGGAATGAAAAATTGACTCAAAAGGATGGAGGGCTTTAACAGAGGTGTTCTTTGGCAAAAAAATGGTGGAATCAATATCAATCAATCAGTTATGTTTCATTTATTAATATTAACACTACTGTATACATCTACTCATCTGTGTAGAGTTGTTGCTGTTAATAGAACGGTTGCTATATTTAGCCATGTAGAAAACCCATATGTTGATTGCCTGTCCCACTAAGCTATTGCTGATCCTGGGATGGTTGGGGGGCTTATCTCGCCAAATACGGAAATTCACTTGCAGTTTTAGGCCAGAGAGAGCTTCTTTAGTAGAGAACCTAATGGGTATTTCTTTCAGGGGGGGCTGGGCTGGGCGCGCTGGTGCAAAAATTTTTGCAGTTGCTTGTTGTTGGCTCATATCAGGGGCTGTTTGTGGGAAATGCTTGTTTACGGTTTATGGAACGCTGGTGGTGTTGGCTATGGAGGAATGTATAGACTGAGATAGAGATTTGTGATTAGGTGTTGTCGTAGATATGTAGTATATCTGGTCAACTGAGTTGTTGTTATATGGATAATTAGAAAAGATCTAGACCCTATACATACATACGAATGAGGAAAGTGGGAGTATAGTACTGGGATCTGGGACAGGAAAGGGCAAGAGATAAGCGCAAAAAAGCAGAATTTTTCTTCTTGTCTGTTGTTGCCGCTGCTGGTGCTGCTGCAGTTTCCTCGAGGCTTTGGAAAATCAATTGATTTGTGAAATGTAAACAAATAAACAAACCAGCAAAAACATTCTGTAAATATCAAGAATTGTAAACAAAATTTGAATCCATGGATCAGAATAAAAACACTGAGCAGATCAAATATAAATATGAGCTCAATTCCCAAGTAACTTCAAACTTTTTTTTATAAAATCATAGAAACATATATCTAACAATCCAACTTTATTCACTCTTTTATAATTAACACAATGCAATTCTCAACCGTCGCCACCATCGCTGCTTTATTCGTCTCAGCTCAAGCTGCCACCAGTGTTGTCACTGTTTCATCAAACGATGCTACCGTCACTGACACTGTCACTTCATGTGGTTCAACAGTCACCAACTGTCCATATGCCAAATCATCAACTATTGCTGCTTCAAACGCTTCAAATGGTACTATCCCAACTTATGAAGGTGCTGCTAACATTGCCTCAGGTTCATACGCTGCTTTAGGTGCCGCTGCTTTAGTCGGTGCTGCTGTCTTGGGTTTATAAATTTAACAACATTTTTTTGATGATGATTTTTATAAGTTTTTTGTGTGGTTTTTTCAAATAATAAGTGCAACTGAAATGTTTTTTTTTCTGGGAATATCGTTTATCAAAGTAGAATCTTGTATGTTTTGTTCTCAGCAGTGATTATTAGTTGATGCTTGTTATCTGATTCCCATTTACTCAATTTGGTTTTGCTTTTTTGTTCACATGTTTATTTGCTTTTACAAGGTTGGTTTTTGACCTTTTTTTTTATTTTTGGATTTTTTGATTTGATTTAGATGATGATTGTGTTTATTTTGATTTGTTTCATATTCTTGGAAAGAGAGATTATCTCTTGTTGTTTAATTCAATTGATTGAAGCTGTTTGAGAAGATGTTGTTATGGCTTTTGCAAAGATTTTTATGCTACAAAGATCGAGTATTATTATTATTATGCAATTTGACGGTTTTTCTTTGATCATTAGCTCTCGTTAGATTTAACTTTATACATGTATAATTCTTATTTCCAAAGAATGGCGAAACAATTGATAAAACATTCTGTTCTTTATCTATCAAAAAAGCATTTATACAAATTCAACGTCTGTTGCTAACACCACCAAATATATTATTATTAACACCTTTAATTCTCAATTTTTGTGAAATTGGAATATCATTAATTTTTTTCAAATTTTTCTCTAAAACTTTAATCAAGTCGGAATTAGATTTTTCCAAATTGGATAAATCAACTTGATTTGGAATAAAATTCGATATTGATTTATTGTTCAATTGTTCTATTAATTGTTTGTTTTCCTGTTGTAATTGTTCAATTTTCAATTGTGATTCTTCAGCAGATTTTTTGGCATTGACAATCTCTTTCAACATGTATTCATTTTCCTGTTTCTTATTGACGATTTTCAAATCAATTGCATCTTTCAACTCTTTTTTATGTAAATATTCCAGTTTAATAGAATCAGATTCAATCTTTGTATCAATTTTGGTCAATTCCAATTTCAAATCATCAATTTTTAATTGTTTCAATTTCAATTCTTCATTTTTATCATTGATCAATTCACGTAATTTGGAAACTTCCTTGTCAATTGTATCATACACAGATTGAACATTTCCAAAATCAGCTAATCTTGAATCATGTAATTTTGCATAATTCCCATATTCATCATTTAATAAATCATATCTTTGTAAAATCAAATTATAATTTAAAATCATCTTGTGTGTCAAGATATTTGTATTCTCTGGTATATTTGATGAAATCCCCGTGATCTTATTATATGAAGCATATTCAATTGGATTGGTGATATATGAACCTTTTAATCTTTTACTCTTATAATATGAGATTTTACTCTTTGGGCTAATCTTGTAATGATTTGGTAATTGTAATAATTCATCTTCATCGTTTTCAAATTTAACTTCTTTCAACAATGATTTCTCAACATCATTAGAATTGAAATTTTTAATTGGTCTTAGGTCTGGTAATGGCCAACTCAGTAAATTTTTTGATATTGTCTGTTGTTGTTGTTGAGGTATGATTAAAGTGGATGGTGATAATTGTTTAAACCAATCAGTCAAATATTTCAAATTCGTTGCATATATTGATTTCAATTCTGAGGGGATCAATCCAACTTTATCACGTAAACAAACAATAGCAGCGGTAACAGGTTTCAAATATTCCATATCATATTTATCCTTAAATGATTTACGGAAATATAATGCAATATGTTCAATGGTGTTATTTGGTACCAATCTTATTATTGGCATGTTACTTGTCGTTATCAATTTTTGCAAATATTCATCATCGGTGTTTACAGAAATGTCAAATGATATTAACAAATTCAAATTTTGCTTTTGTGATAAAATTTCATACATTTCAGTACTATTAACTTCTTTGAAATCTGATGGTAATAAATGAACGATAAAAGAGGACTCATCATCACTTTGCTGTTGTTGTTGTTGTTGATTTTTTTTAGATTTGACATTAACGGTTAATTTTTCACCACTATATTTTTTAATGGTACAACTATGCAGTAATAATAAACTTTCAATCAAATCCATACATTTACCAGATTTTGACACGATAACAAGATTGAAATTCTCACCACCACCAGCGCCAGCACCACTTACTGGTGTTGTTGATCTTGGAGAATTCTTACCCTTTTTATTGTCAACGTATAACGATTCAATGATATCGATCAAATCATTCAAGATTTTAAATTTCCCACTTGTCTCTATTAATTTTTTATAAATATCCCTTGATGTCAAATTTTTAGGGAAGAAATGATCAATGAGTAAATATGGATGATTACTCACCAGTGAACTGTTTTCCAATAGCACTTTCAAAGAATCGATAATCAATTTATCTTTCAAATTACCATCTTCATTTTGAAATTGTATATAAAATTTCAAAATATCACTGTAATGTAACGAAACAATCTGATCGAATAATTCCTTTTGAAAATCCGTTAACGGGGTGATGATCTTGTAATCTTGGGATTGTGCATATACGGTGTCCACAACAAAGTTGTTTGGGTCTATTATAGGGGGCTCTGGGGTAGAGTCTAATATCTTGAGTAAATCCATCTTCTGTTGTTGTATCTTCTGTATGGGTAAAGTGCAAAAAACAGCCATATTAAAGTGGACTTGGTGTGGGCCTTTTGTTGACTTCCACATCGGGTAATGAAAAACTGACTGGTGGCAGACTGCTGTTTAGGGCAATTACTGTATACAGTCTACTGACACTACAACTTGTACCAAATTGGCAGATAAAGGGTATTTCTCTTGTATAAACTATACGTTCTTATGGTTTCTAACTCTATTGAAATCGTGTAACTCGACATTATCATATCTTTGCGTCTTGGCAAGTCTCTTATATTGTCTCCTGACAAACCATACAACTCCTCCCATAATCACCGCCAACAAGAACAACAAAAACAAATATCTCAAATGATGATTACCAGTGCTGCTGGTTGAATCAGAATCATTGGAATCAACGTTCTTGTTACCTGATAACGGTGTAGAACTCAGTGTGCTCGTGACCAGCAGTGAGCTAAATGATTTCAAATCGTCGCTGAACGTGGAATTGATTGCGCTAGGTACGAAATATTTATTGTGTGGTAAACATTGGACTGATTGTAAGTAACAGAACAGCAATAAAAGTATAGTAGACATATTGTGTGATTGTACTGGCTAATATTAACATTCTATGATATATAAGTATAAGACACACACACAATTAGATCCCAGTCATCGCGGCAGACAACACAGTATTTATATCTTATCCACCTCTATCTCTACACATATTTCACAATGAGATCGATCTCAGCAGTGTCGGTACTAATTGAGATAAAAAAAAGCACCGCAAATCTGAAAACAGGCAAAACATTTAATATCCATCTGATGTGGTTTACTTAGCAGCTTAGATGGCGAGGGCGGTTGCAAACAATGCATGCAGTTAATTAAACCGATTTGGACAATTTATTGAAAATAACAGCAGATCCTCTTTTATTAATGTTCTAATGATACTATCTACACCAATAGTTTAAATCTCTAATTATATATGCCGGTTGCTACGTAAGTGATCTAATGCCATGGATCCACTTTGCAAGGTTTGAGTCTGAGTGTTGACATGGGTTAGGTCTAGACACAAAGAGTGATAAGCTCTACATACATATATCCATCATTTAGTATGGGGACCAAAGTATTTCTCTCTGTGTAGAGACAAAAAATGAATTTGTGAAGAAAAAATCAGCGCAGAAAGAAAGAAAGAAAGAAAGAAAGAAGGAATAATAATAATTATAGAGGAAAGGACTTTGACTTTGTGGCGGGAATATATACTGGTATTTTTATCCATTTTCAATTATCAACCACAATGACAGCCCAAGACTCACAACTTTCAGCAGGTATGTGTACATTGTTATTTGGCAATTTATATCTTTATCTACAACATTTAACTAACAATTATATTGCACAGATGAGATTGCCTTGTACGATCGTCAAATAAGATTATGGGGAATCAATGCTCAAACACGGATCAGATCTTCAAAGATCTTGTTGGTGAATTTATCATCAATAGGTGTGGAAATCGCCAAGAATTTGATGTTGAGTGGGATTGCAGAATTGACCATTTTGGATGATTCTAAAATTTATGAAGAAGATTTAGATACAAATTTCTTTGTCAATGCCCAATCCATAGGTGATTTCAAATTGAAAGCTTCATACGACAAGATTAAAGAATTGAATCCAAGAGTAGAGTTGGTCATTGATACAAATAATTTACTGGATCAATCACAATCTTTTTTTGCAAAATTTGATTTGATAATAGCCACTGAAACAACATGGCTGGAAATTTTGAAACTCAATAAAATTACCAGGTCATTAAACATCCCATTCTATTGTACCGGGTTACATGGTTTATATGGATATATCTTTGTCGATTTGATTCAATACGTTGCCACAACTGAGACACAAGTGTCTAATAATACAACACTGAGAAAATTGGGTAAAATTAACAGTGTGAAAAACTTACTCTCTGTAAAACATAAAAAGGAAAATGATCAATTGATTGAAGTTAGCAGCGTACAAAATGAATACAAACCATTCAGTGAGATTGGTAATCAAGACACTGTAAATAAATTGAAAGAATTTTTCAATACAAGGAGAAAATTGAAAAAAATTTCCATCATATTACCATGTATCTTAACTTTAATCAATCATTATGATTTGAATCGTGCCAAGATTGATGATGTTAACATTACGTATGATGAATTTGAACCATTGTTATTATCAACTTTACAAAAATTGCAATTGGATCTATCAATAGATAAACCACAAGTGGAATCATTTCTTAAACAACTGTATACCCAATTTCAACCAACAGGTGCTATTATTGGTGGGGCCATTTCACAAGATGTGATACAATACTTGTCTCATAAACAATGTTTTAATAATTTTGTCGTGCTTGATGCTATTGAAAGTAAAATGCCAGTATACACTATATAGTTGTTAATTCCAAATTTTCAAACTTCTATCCCAACCTGAGCTGATAATCTGTTTATCTTTGATATCCACAGTCATTATCTTATCATCATGTCCTATTAATTTAGCCAATGGTACAAAGCTATCAAAGCTAGTCACATTGATCTTATTATCATACCCACTTGATATAAACCATTTACCACATTCACTAATCTTAACATCACTAACTAATTTATCATGGATGGGTAAATTAACCATTGACATTGTTGGATTTCTCAAATCCCATATCTTAACAGTGCAATCATTAGAACCAGAAACCATTTGAAACCCATTTGAATGCCAATCTATACAATAAACGCCACTTTGATGACCCATTAGTGTAGTTATTGCCTTACCTGAGCGTAAATCCCATACTCGAATCAGTGAGTCCAAGCCACAAGTTGATAATAATGAACCTGGTTTGTTAAGACCAATTGCAAAAATTTCCTTGCGATGAGTGTTGTGTTGTTGATAAAATTCTTGTTGCTTTGTCAAGTCAAATAATTTAAAAGTCTTGTCAAATGATGATGTGATAACAAGATTTTGTATAAAAGGATGGATTTTCAAATCCGATATACGAGATTCATGTAATGATGATAACGTTGACAAGTGCTTTAAATCTTGATGTGAATAAAAGTTTAAATCACCTTGGAAATTACCTGTTATTATCAATTCATCATTCAGTGAAAATTTACTAATCTTTTCTGGCTCTTTATTGGCAAATATTTGTGTCAATTCTTCATCATTTTGGAAAATTTTCATATCTCCACTCCATGATGTCGTTATTATTTCATCTTGATAATATTGAATTTTCGATACTGGACGATCAGAAATCATCTTGGAACTTGATAATTCTAAATTTGATATGGAATCATACAAAGTTCTTCTCTTTTGTAATTCATCAATCATGTTGAAATTCTCATATTCTTGCATTTGCCTTGCATTCATCGATTTTGCCATCTTTAATGAAATCTTGGTTAAATTGATTCTTAAATCATACAATTCATCACATTTAACAGGATCTTCACTAACTGGCTCATAATATTCTTCCTTATCCAACTCCATCTCAGTTGCTGTATCCATATCCTCAGTCTCACTGACATCATCATCATTCATGATCAGTTGGTATAAATCATGATTATTAGATATCAATTTAATCAATCGACTTCTTCTATCCAGTTTATCCTCTCCAAATAACGTTATCGGTTCTTGTAAAGATCGTAAAAGAGATCGCACATCTCCATCATCTGTGGGGAGTTGATAATTGAGATCTGTCACGTCGGTCGCTGACAGTTGTCCTTGTTTTATCAATGACATCTTGGTCTTTCTTGTAAATGTAAATAAATACCTTACTATATTGTACAAAACCTTATTAAAACGAAAAAAATTGAAAAAAAAAAAATATCAACTACGATTAGTACTTATAGTCTTTTGGTTTCATTGTCGGAAAATATTATACATATATATATTCCTGTTATATCTATCATTGCAAGAGCAGCAGAGTTTGTCGTAGATGATACAATCTTTCACAAGTTGAAAGTGCTGATTTGACCAAGATAACTCTATTCAATCCACCGATGACCACTATATGCTAAACATATAATTCAAACCCTGATCAAGAAACAGGACCAGGACTTGATAACCTACGATAAAGAGATGAATGTGATTGTTACTGAATAATAGCTCAACGGTGAACACATAAAAATTTCAAATCGGAGTATAAACTAAAAATGAATCGATGGAATCCATCCATTCTTCTTCCAGTCACTATGTGACTCTTCGATTGGCTCATCTATCAGCACTGACTCACTCTCACTGTCAGTACCGTATATATCATTATGACTCGTTAAATTGATATCTCTTACAAACCACATGAGCACCAACAGTGGTCCAAGTATACCTAAACTTACATATCCAATCAACTGTTCAGTTTCTCTATACAGTCTTGCAATGGCATCTCTTGTCTCTGTTCCCTTTTTGTATTTCAATGCCACTTTGATACTCTTGTATATCTTTGTTGCCTTCTTAGCATCTTCCAGTGGGAGATATTTATGTAGTTTCCGAACCACGATCGTATTCCAAATACCACCAGATATACTACCACCAATAAGTGATCCTGTACTTTGGAAAGCTAAGAAAATTGCAGTTGACATTGGAATCCCCTCACTTCCAGCAATTCCCTGGATGATGACTAGTAACGAACATTGATACATACCTCTACCAATACCGTTGAGAACTTCAACCACGTATAACACTGAAGTTGTAGCCATATGATCATCTTTGTTGATCAAATATGCTAATAAACCTTGACCTAACAGAACCAACGGAAGACCAACTAATGTGTATACTCTGGCATTTTTGGTATATTTCATTGATAAACCTGTCAACACTGACAAAACTTGATAACAAACTCTTCTCACACTATCAATTCTGGAAGCCTCACCAACTGTATAATGACCAGCAACTTGTAAAACAGTTTTGAAATATGATCCAAAAATGGTATTAGAACATAACTCCATTGATGCTATTACATAAGAAATTATAATGGTATTATGGGAAAATGATTGTGGTTGAATGAATGATCGTTTGTTCAATTTTTTACTGAAATATCTACTATTCCATACCAAAAATGCAACAAATACCACAACTCCAATACATAACATGACAATTAATTTAGGCTCATGCCATTCATATGTACTCTTGGTACCTGTCAATGTCAATGGGATGAAAAACAATGAAAACCCCAGAGTTAAAAGACATCCACCTACTAAATCTAATCTTTTAAATAGAAACCACCAAACATGTTGTAACTTTTTACCTTCTGGTATTTCTTGCAAGATGGTTATGATTTTAGCTTCACCAAGTTTCTTTACCCTCTTGCCCAAAAGATACATGACTCCGGTTAATGGTATACAAGTTGCTGCCATGACAATAGCCCAAACTCCATACCCCCAACGCCATGTAGAATGAGCAATAAAAGCATCTTGTATGATTGAACCAACATATAATGAAGGAACAGAAGCTAAACAATCCGGTACTTGTGCCCAAAAACCTCTATTGATCAAAGATGTGGTATCTGCAATGAAAATTTGTTGAAAAACTTTGTATCCAACTTGTCCAATCCCATAAAAAATTTGTCCAGCAATGAACGTCTGAGCATTGGGACAAGCGGCATAAAGAACATAACCTAAAATATATATTGTCACTGCAAACCCAAACCCCTCTGATCTGCGGAAAAAATCAGCCAATTTGGCAACCAAGGGGAAAGATACAATAGCAGTTATATGGTACACAACTGAAGCTGTTGTAATCAATGAAAGAGCATTAAACTCAGATGTAGCATAACTATCCAAACCAGAAGTGGAATCAGTTGCAAATATTTCAACAAATGCAGTGAAAATTATGACACTATAGGCGATAATCAATATTTTTTTAAGGCAAGCTTGCTTATAAGTTTCGAACTGTTTGATTTTGTGTTCATGATTTTGTTTCTCTTCTAAGGAGATTGTTCTCTCATGGGATAATTGAACTTTCTTTTCGCCATCACATTTGAGGGAAACAATTTCGTTATTTTCAATATTTGCTTCTGTGTCAATTACAGTAGTATTTACAACTTTGTTTTGGTGGTTATAAGACATTTTGATGGTGTTGAAGATGTTTTCAACGAGGAAATCTATAATTAGCTCCACATTTATACAACCACCGATCGATTTGATAAAGAAAAAAAAAAAAACAGAGAAAAGCTTATTTTTCTGACAAATGAGATCTGCAGATTTAACCAGTTGAACGAAAAGCTTGTCTTCAAGTCAGCCTCATGGGCTCGGTAGAATCAGTCAGAGTTCAACAAATGGATATGAATTCGTGATAACTTGCGAACCTCGTCTCAATAATACCTCTGTACAAAGTTTGAAAGAACTAGGCACCTTTTGTTCGAAGATAGCCCCTCTGAGATGTTACAAGCGATATGTCCATCTTTTGATTTCGTTCCAAGCGATAGAAGCAAAAAAAAAAAAAGTTGTTGATCATCGATAAGTTATTGAATCGTTCAATAAATGAGCACATTCTCTTATCATCTGAATACGATAGGCTGCACTTCTTTTGCATACATTGATTTGCTTGAATGGTTTGTGACAAATTTTCCAAGATCATTTGTCAACATAGTATTGCCCTTTAATAAAGTGGATTAATGCAACAAAAAATTCATGACGTCATCCCATTGATCAGTATAGAAAACTTACAAAGCTCATCAAATTCTCTTTTTGGCAATGAATTTGTTCGACAAAACTATGATTTCGTTGAAAATATTGCTTTCCATAATATTGTCAATATGTGTAAATGATGTACTTCTTCCCTTCATTGTAATTTGGCTCTACGATGACATTAGATTTGATGGCTTAGCAATGTCAGTGACCTAAAATTATTGACACAGTTCCATGCAATTGGAGGATCACCTATATATTGAGTCATTGTGTAAATGCAAAGCTTCATCGTCAAAGAAGATTCCTTTGGTGACTCCAGTTAACCAGCTCTAATGCTGGTGTAACTTGTAGCGTTATTGGCTTTCTAAGAAAGGTAAATGTTTATTCAGTGATATTCAAGTTCGTCAATAAACAATTCTATGAGATCATTATTCAATCATAAAGGATCTCGTACACCCATGTCGTGCGTGTAAGTTGTTGAATAATCCCATCATCAAAATTCTAAATACAACGAATGAAATTGTACTGTCGATCAGTACAAGGAAAGAGCTTGCTGCGACATGATTCTTTTCAAGTAAATCGAATTATTATACGTTGAACTATTATTTTTAATGGAAAATCAGATGAAGAAAAAAGGATGTGACTAATGACTCTTTTTTAATCGATGGAGAACTGAATGCTATTGTTACTGAATAAGATCTCAACGATGAACACATAAAAATTTCAAAATAAGTATAAACTAAAAATGAATCGATGGAATCCATCTATTTTTCTTCTTGTCATTATGTGACTCTTCGATTGGCTCATCTATCAGCACTGACTCACTCTCACTGTCAGTACCGTATATATCATTATGACTCGTTAACTTGATATCTCTTACAAACCACATGAGCACCAACAGTGGTCCAAGTATACCTAAACTTACATATCCAATCAACTGTTCAGTTTCTCTATACAGTCTGGCAATGGCATCTCTTGTCTCTGTTCCCTTCTTGTATTTCAATGCCACTTTGATACTCTTGTATATCTTTGTTGCCTTCTTAGCATCTTCCAGTGGGAGATATTTATGTAATTTTCGAACCACGATCGTGTTCCAAATACCACCAGATATACTATCACCAATAAGTGATCCTGTACTTTGAAAAGCTAAGAAAAATGCAGTCGACATTGGAATTCCCTCACTTCCAGCGATCCCTTGGATGATGACTAGTAACGCACATTGATACATACCTCTACCAATACCGATGAAAACTTCAGCCATGTATAACAATGAAGTTTTAGCCATATGATCATCTTTGTCGATGAAATATGCTAATAAACCTTGACCTAACAGAAGCAATGGAAGACCACACAATGCATATATTTTGGCATTTTTAGTATATTTCATCGATAAACCTGTTAACACTGAAAGAAGTTGGTAACAAACTTTTTTCGCACTATCAATTCTAGAAGCTTCACCCACGGTATAATAACCAGCAACTTGTAAAACAGTTTTAAAATATGATCCAAAATTGGAATTAACACATAATTCCAATGATGTGATTACACATGCAATTATAATAGTGTTATGGGAAAATGATTGCGGTTGAACAAATGGTCTCTTGTCCACTTTTTTACTGAAATATTTACTATTCCAAAATAAAAATGCAACAAATACCACAACTCCAATACATAACATGACAATTAATTTAGGTTCATGCCATTTGTACGTACTCTTGGTACCTGTCAATGTCAATGGGATGAAAAACAATGAAAACCCCAGAGTTAAAAGACATCCACCTATTAAATCTAATCTTTTAAAAAGAAACCACCAAACATGTTGTAATTTGGAACCTTCTGGCATTTCTTGCAAGATGGCTATGATTTTCTGTTCACCAGTTTGCTTTGCCCTCTTGTCTAAAAGATACATGATACCAGTCAATGGGATACAAGTAGCTGCCAAGGCAATAGCCCAAACTCCAAACCCCCAACGCCATGTAGAATGATCGATAAAGGCATCCTGGATAACTGAACCAACGTATAATGAAGGAATAGCAGCTAAACAATCTGGTAATTGTGCCCATAAACCTCTATTGATCAACGATGTAGTATCTGCAATAAAAGTTTGTTGGAAAACTCTGTATCCAACTCTTCCAACTCCATAAAAAATTTGTCCAGCAACAAACGTTTGAGCATTGGGGCAAGCGGCATAAAGAACATAACTCAATGTATAAATCGTCACTGCAAACCCAAACCCTTCTGATCTGCCGAAAAAATCAGCCAATTTGGCGACCAAGGGGTAAGATACAATAGCAGTTATATGATACACAACAGAAGCTGTTGTAATCAACGAATGTGCGTTAAATTCTGATGTAGCATAACTATCTAAACCGGAAGTGGAATCTCCTGCAAAGGTTTCAACAAATGCAGTAAAGATTAAGACACCATAGGCAACAATCAAAATTTTTTTCGACCATGCTTGCTTATAAATCTCAGATTGCTTGATCTTTGGTTCAACATCTTGTTCCTCATCATCTGAAGAGATTGTCTTCTCATGCGAAATTTCATGATTTTTTTTATCTTCATCTTTGAAAGAGACAATTTCGCTGTTGTCACTATTTGCCTCTATATCAACCACAGTAGTGGTTTGGTCTTTATTCTGATGGTTATAAGACATCTTGATGACGTTGAAGTTTGAATTTTGTCAACGAGGGGAGGGGGAAAGTAAATTGGCTCCATATTTATAAAGTTACTGATCGAATTGATAAAGACAAAGACTAAAAACAAAATTGATCAATTAAGATCTGCAAATTTAAGGAGTTGAATTAGTAACGCTTGGCTTAAAGTTAGCTTCGTGCACTCGGTAGAGTGAAAACTCAACAAGTGGTTAAAAATTCGTGGTAAAGTTGCATATCCCGTCTCAATAATTTCCCTGTGTAATAATTGGAAAACACTTGGCACATTTTGTTTAAGGAAAAATTTTAATGATAACCGCTGGGCATTTTTAATGTCACAAGCGATAGGTCCATCTTTTACCCTAAGCGATTCCTTTTTTGAATAACGAATAAAGTGATAGGACCAATAATTTCATTAACAATTGATTATGGAGAATTCAATAATTCATCAATAATTAAGCACTTTGTTTAATTAATTATTATTAAACAATAAACTTAAGTTTCCTTGCATAAATTAATTTTGCTTGAATGGTTTTCAACAAATTTTCAATGTTTCGTCAACTTAATATATTGCATTTCATTGAAGACAAGGAAATTGGGATGATTCAATGAGTAATTCAAATCACTCCAATGATACTTTGGAAGTTTCTCCCATTTTTTTTTTTTTTTGTTTCTTAACAAAATGCAACAAATCGGTGTCTTTGAGGACATCAGTAATTGACACTGGTTTCCGTATCATTGTCATCATACATGCAAGTTGTCCCTTCAGTGAAATTTGGATCTACAATGACCACAAGATGTGATGGTTGAACAATGTGAATCGGTGAAGTACATAATTTCATGCAATTGGAGGATCATCGAGTCATTGTAATAAAGATGCAAAATTTCTTCGTCAATAAAGATTCTCTTCATGACCGCAATGAAGGGCTTCTAAAGCCATGTAACTAGAAGTATTATAGGGGTTCTTTGAAACTCGTTCAGTAATTTCCAGTTTCATCTCCAATAGACTGAAGACTCTTAGCCCTATTTCATATGGTTTAAGGTACAGCTTGATGTATTTGATTGAATTGACTGATTATTCTTTATATTAGTCTGAAGATTCAATATGAGAACAATCTTTGACAACAACTAATAGTGATGAACAAATTCTAATACAAATCAAAGAAATCGCCATCAGCAGCACATAATTATGAGACGCGGGGTGCAATTCAGAAAATGGTTCAGAATTGATCCAAATCAACTCATTCAATTGGGTGGAACCCTTGAATTATAAAACAATGGTCGACACGTATGCCATCCCGACCGGCATCAATGTCACATTACGATTTGAAAACTTGAGCAATAGACTCTTTCTTAATGTGGAGAAAATAGTACGTCTGTTCTCAGATATGAGACCATTATTCCATCATAAAAGATATCATATACCTCATATCGTGTGTGTGATTGTTGTTGACTTATCCCATCCTTCCTATACCTCCGCCTTGGTCATTATTTAAATATCAAATAGAATTTGAACTTGAAAGGAGATGGATTCTAATTGTAAGCTCATTGATTAACAGAGTAGGAAATGTTGCAATAACTCAGCATAATGAACAAGACGGAACCACAATTGATCCCCCGGATTATATCCCGCCCAGATGTATATCTGTATTGAATCAAACTTTGATACGTATGTACCTATGTATGTTCCACATCAAACGTCATTGAACAGTAGCAACTCGACCAATTAGTAGACTAGTGAGTACTAAAACAAAACACATGATCCTATCATATACTCTACACACGGGATGATCCGATGATGTCTATCTATATAGGTATAATTCTTGGATCGCAACTGGGGCAAAAAATTTTAACCATTTTCAAAATTTCTCCATTTGTTCTCCAATTTCTAACATTTAACGTAATTTTTAACATTGATCAAAAAATACTAATAATCTTCAAAACTTCTCCGTTTTCTTTAATGTTTCAACATTTTTTGAAGTTCTCTCACTGCTCGAAACTTTTGGAAGTATTCATA